>JANHGB010025588.1:0-36634 GCA_026283785.1 Coracopsis vasa | reverse complement strand
GGGGGAGCGGCGGGGCGGGTGGTGTCCCCTCCTCCTCTTTCCTTTCCCCTCCCCATCGCGGCGGGGGCTGTCCCTCAGCCAGCGCCGGGGTGGTTCCGCTCCGGGCCGCTTCGACGGAGCGGGGGGAAGCGGGCCTGGAGCAGGATTTAACGCTGGTCGATCCGGCGGAGGTGCCTTCACTGGCGGGGCCTCCTGAGCCGAGTAGGGCGCGCCGTCGCTTGGAGGCCTTCAGGGTGGGCCTCTCGGCCGGCCTCTCTAGCGCTATGTGCGGCCGGACCGTCCCTGTCTGCCCTGACCCGACCCCGGCGGCGGGGGGTGAGGGGACGATGGCACTGGTTTATGGGCCGGCCTGGCTCTGGGAGCAACGAGGAAAGCTGGTGACAGTGGCCAGCCGAGCTGCTCTTGCCAAAAAATAATGCTTTTACTCCAGCTGTGGTAGCCTGTAAATAAACTGGTCCCGAGTCTTCTCTTTCTGGAGAATTTTCATTTACGTGCGTTATCCTGCATTCTCGGCTCGTCAGATGCCCGATCGATGAAGTCGCAGAGCGAGCGCTGGGTTGCTTTGGGGTTGCCAGTCTGAGCATCCCGTTATTGTTTTGCCCTCTCGCAGGGAGCAGCGGCATCAGTCCTCTGGCCAGGACGGGC
Source organism: Coracopsis vasa (assembly GCA_026283785.1). Lineage (NCBI taxonomy): Eukaryota > Metazoa > Chordata > Aves > Psittaciformes > Psittacidae > Coracopsis > Coracopsis vasa. Next base: position 35,989 of record JANHGB010025588.1, on the reverse strand, counting down.
AGCGCGCCTGGGTGAGAGCCGGCCAGCAGGCAGAGGCGAGCTGCGTCCTGCAGAGCCAAAGGCTGCTAAAGCCTCTCTGGCCCATTGAAAATAGGAACTGGAAGTTTTATGGTGCGGCTTCTTGTATGTTACATTTCACTAGTGGTTTAATCAAAACTGTAGAACTAACCAATACCCTATATTCCAAAAGTCTGTGTATGTGAGAGGAGAAATAGGAGGGAATTTGTTAATAATTATTTAGCTTTTTTTCCTTTGCTGTATTACACATATGTTGCTTTTGGCTTAATGTTACTGGTTGTCCTGTTGGGATCTGGCAGAGAATAGTGGCAGGGCTAGATCTTGTAAAATGAGATTAAGAATGGAGTAAACTAGGCTGATTTACAGAGCATTTTCCCAAACTGTGATCTCTTAATGATAGAATAACTGTGTTAAACAATGAATTCTGACAAGCTTGTGGTAATGTATGCAGTGCTGTAAACCACCTAATTCTTTTGGTGGGGTGCCAGGGTGTAGGAAGTATAAAGTGGGTGGATCTGGCTCTTAATAAAGCCATTCAGTAAAACATTTGGGCTTCCCAAATGTGCCTGCTATCTAAATAGGCACATTGTGAATGATGGCGTCTGTATTGCTGTGAATAATACGCTCTGCTGAACTCAGTGAGTCTGCAGAATTTTTGTGTACTTGGGCTCAATCATCTTGAGCACAGGCCTTCAGAGGATCATGTTTGCATCTTGCCCCTTCCTGGCTTCTGAACCTCAAACTGGTCACTTAGCATAGAATTATTGTGGAAACACGTATACTGATATTTAGCTTAAAAGACTAAAGGAAAATTTTTGTGATAACCTGAATGTCTTATTCTAAGTCCAAATGATAAGTGTGTTCTGTCTTTCATCGTGTGGATGGTAGAGTGCCAAGGAGGAAGAGTGCAAGTACAGGGAAATACCTGTTGGTGTCATGATGCAGTGCTCATCACAGCTTCCATGGGCTGCAATAGCTCCAGGTGTGTTTTTGTATCTAGAGGTCTTGCATCAGGAGTGCCCAGGAGAAAGGAGTTTTGCAGCCTCATTGCTGCTTGTGTGAAGAATCAGTTCCCTGGGGCCTCCAGTATGTGGGTTTCACTTACTTTTTCTCCAGTTCTTGTACTGGAGGAGGTGGGGAACAGCCCTGCACAACCCTGTTCACTGTGTCCTGAGCAGTGTGAAGCTGCATGATCTTTGTTCCACGGTGAAGAATTCCTATGTGTTTTAAGTGGTCATTGTATAAAAGTGGTCCATATGATTGATCGTTTGCTGTGTGTTGTCTTTTCTGGCCCCCTTTGAGGTCAGAGTTAGACCTGAGTACAGTCAGAGTTGAATACTGTGTATTAATGCGACTACCTAATGATACGGCACTTGCATAACTAACCCGTCAAGTAAAAGTGTAAAGCAAAATAAACCTGGCAACCTGTCTAGAAGCAGAAATGTATTTAAATGTGTTTACCTTTGAAGCTCTAAGCGTATGCACAGAGTAAATTTGTGCATATTAGTCTTAAATCCTACTGTCAGTAAGTTCTGATGCCTCTGGAAAGGTAGCAATTATTTTAAATGGTGGCCTGTCATTAAGTAACCCAGTGGATCAGATGTATCCCACACATAGTATAGGAAAGGCTGTGATGAAGCATTCAGGAATATGTGCTGAAAAGCAAATCTGCTTATTAAAAGTTGATCAACTATCAACTGCTTGCCATGGTCTCATCATAGGTAGAACAGGAGGAGTAATTCTTAATATACGCCTGGGTATTAGCAATTCATTTACTCCTGTAGAGTAGAAAATCTAGGTAGAAATAATACCACTCAACTTCTGAACAAGTAGCAATCTGTCCATTATTCCTTCTGATACTACTGGTTGGCTTTCTCTAACTTTGCTCCTGATACACTTGTCCAGTGGCATTTTTTGCCACTTGAACATTGTTTAAAGAACAAAGATACAGGTAGTTTGTCAGTTCAGATGGTTTGGTTGTGCCAGATGGAGAGAACAGGAGCCAGCTGTAGTGCTTGACACCCTGTAGCACCAAAAATGTTTTACTTGCTTAAATTAGGAAGTTTTGGGAAAGAGAATTGAAACAGACTTGATTAAATACAATATATGTGGGTACTTTTCCTGTAGTAGTCTAAATGTCTTTTGACTTTGCAGTGATACTGACTGTACTTAATATTAAACAAAATAATTAAGAACTGACGGGAATTTTTTAGCTGATGGCTGTCGTACTGTGTATTGCCTAGAGAAATAAAAATTAGGGATTTCGACAGAAGGATAAGGATGCTTGAGAATCAAAGCTTTTTAAATATTTGTCTGTGGAGATCCTTATACTGTGCCTTGTGCGGAGTCATTTAAAAATAGTCTTCCATTTGTCTCACTTAGTGTGTCCTTCCTACAGATGGGAGAGCAGATAAAAGATTTAAGGTCTATTCTTGGTGGTGACATCAGCAAGTTGTTGACTCACCCTTTGGGCTTGAGTCTGTCTGCTGTTTTACCCATAACACCATATTAGCATAGGCAGATTATTGCTAGTGGAAAATATTATAACTGTTGTTGCATGACTGTTGTAGGATGCACAGTTAACCTGATTATAATGGCTTATTTGCATACTTAAACCAGGACTGTTTCCGGTGTTGGATTGGGTTGCCCAGGACTTTGTTGGGTTGTGCTGAGTCTCTGAGGGTGTACTTCCACAGCCTCCTTGGGCAACCTCTCTCCATGTTTGGCTCCCCTCATTGTGAAAATCTTAATTTTAATACTGTAATTTCCCTTCCTGCAACTTCATCCATTGTCTCTGGTATTTTTTTTTTTCCTGGGTACCTTGCAGGAGAGCTTGGGCTTATTCTTTGTTCTAGGCATACTCCCCACCTGCCTTTAGATAGCTTAAGACTAAGTGGACATTGGGAGCATCATGCCTCTTCAAGTTAGCTTTTTCATCTGTAGTCTCAAGAAACTTAGCTCTCTCAGGCCCTACCTGTGTGACGCAGGTAGTAGAACACAGACCAGAAACAAGAAGCTGCCTTTCTGCAGTGGCCTTAGCTTGTCCGTGCTTGCCAATGCCTTGAGCAAGTGCAGACTGATCTTGCTGGAGTTCACATCCACCTCTCCTACCCTGTGCTGTGCCTCTTTGGGTGCTTTGATGGGAACAAACTGCTTCTTTAAAGAAGCAATGCTTAAAATGCAATGCTAGGACCTAGGTAAGTCCTAAGCATGGAGCGCATGCGCTGCTATAGTTAAATGAGTGACTAGTGGGAAGAAGGAGATTTCTGGTTGCATTCACTCTTTAGTTCTTTGTCAGGCATGGGCATATTATTGCAAATGATGTTCATGGGGGAAAACAGAAATCTGTAATTTTGCCTTTCTCTGAATGCATGAATTTGACCCTGAGCTGGAGTGGGGAGGGTGGGGAGTAGGGGTGTGAGGAAAGGAGGGTGGTGTGAGGAGAAATCCTTTCAGTGTATGTATGGTGAACCGTTCAGCCTTGACCCAAACACACACTATTCAGCACTTGAAACAAGAATCTACTTAAAAAAACCTGAAACAAACAAAAAACCCCCCATCAAGTGATAGTGTTTGCATAGGTGTCCTGGTTTCAGCTGTAACAGGTTTTTTTTTTTTCAACTTCCTAGTAGCTGGTGCAGCGCTGTGTTTTGGCTTTAGTTGAAAATAATGCTGATAACGCACTGATGTTCTAGTTGTTGCTCAGTAGCACTTATCCTGATCAAGGACTTTTCAGTCTCATGCCAGTCTCAGTGAGGAGGGGCACGGGAAGCCGGGAGGAAGCAGAGACAAGACACCTGACCCAAAGTAGCCAAAGGGGTATTCCATACCACAGCATGTCATGCCCAGTATAGAAACTGGGGGAAGCCACCCAGAAGGGACCAATCACTGGGTCGGACTGGGTATTGGTTGGTGGGTGGTGAGCAGTTGCATTGGGCATCACTTGTGTTTTCAGAGCTTTCATTTCTTCTCATGTTTTTCCTATTATTATCATTATTGTTATTGTTGGTATTCTTTCTATTATCACTATATTTTAGCTATAAAGTTGTTCTTATCTCAACCCCTGGGGTTTACATTCTTTCTTTCCACGTGTGTGTGGAGGGAAGGGGTGGGTGAGTGAGCGGCTGCATGGTGCTGAGTTACTGGCTGGGGTTAAACCATGACAATGGGATATCACTGTGCTGCATTGTTTGACCATCTGTGATATGTTTTTCCCCAAGTACTTTGTTAACTCCCAAGTGTTATTTAGGCAACAGGCTTTGCATAATTTGGTCTGTATTTTTAGTCTTTTACCTCTTAGAACATAATTGGTTCAATTAAAGCCATTAATGCCTGTGGTGTAATTGCATTTTATGGAGTTACAAACTGGTGTTAGAAAGTGCTGCCCATTAGATTTTTCCAGTATAACAATATGCCTGGCTTACTATATTTTACCAGCCCCTGCAACTGCCTCTGTAATCTACTGACTGTGTAATTGTTAGTAAAAGCTTTTTTGAATAATTCAATTTATAGAGTAAGTAAAAAATGTACCAATGCATAGCTTCAGTCTTTATCCTGATAAATGTTTCAAACAGGATACTGATTTGTTCAGCTAGACAAAATACTGGCCATAATGCTTGGACACAGGTATGGGTTGTAAGAGAGAAGATACCATTTCTTGTTAAGTGTTGGTGAGGTTTTGCTTGAGAAGGCTGGAACATCTACTCAGTGGCTTTATAGCTGGATCAGTTAACAAGGTGTCTGTCAGTTGGGTTTTTAGTAGTGTTCTTAGAGCCCTTCACTTGTGCAAAAGGGGAATACTGGCCATTCTGTCTGTATCTATCTAGTATCAGATCATGCTGCTCTATGGTTTGGTTTGTTAGGGTTTTTTTTTCCCTATTTTAAGAGATGCGCAGTGGTACATACTTGACTGAGGTATTGAAAATTAAAAGATGACTGAATAGGAAGGCAGCTGTTGGAGACTAGTAAGTTTGGGAATGAAGATTGAAGAGTGACCCACCAGGAATCCTAGTTTTAGATGATGATGGGGAGGGAGAAAGGCTGGAGTAAGATCTGTCACAGAATTAACACAACTGCTGTAAATCATCTGCTAACTGGATTTTCCTTTTCTCTTTTGTTTCATATAGGCTTGTGTTGGGTGTGCAAAACTAAGTGACCACGAGCCCCAATGTCATACATTGCTGTATTTTTCATTTTGTTTTCTTGGAGGGAGGTTCAGGGTGTAGGGGAGTGTAGGAAGGGTTGGCATCTCTTAAGTCCAGGTGACTTCTGATGAACTACTCAGAATTATTTTAGAGTACTACAGAAACTAATACCTGTCAGTTTAATGGAATGTATTCTTCTGCATTATGGTAGCCTTTAGAATGCTCTTGTGCATTAGGATTACTAACCCTGACTGCATCATTGATGACCTTGAAGTTTCAAGTCTGTGAGGAAGGCCAGTATACACCTAGTATATGTGTATCTGGTCATAGTCCTTATCAGAGGATTCAAGTTGGCAACAGTTGGCAACTGTCCCCATCAGAGGATTCAAGTTGGCAACAGTTGGCAACTGTCTAAATAGCAGCTAGCTTTACAAAAAGGCAGGGAAGTATTAGGATGTGGGTACTGAATTTTTTTATTAGCAAGGCAGTTGCCTCTGTATACTAATTAAAGCTAAGTACTGTCTGAAAAACTCTCCCAGCTCTGTTACACAGTGTTAGCATGACTGAGGATATTGGATGAGCTCTGAGAATTTGCCCAGAATTTTAAAACAGTAGGTTATGTAAGCAGGAATCTGGTTACTGTCTCATTGTAATAGTGAGGAAAAGCTTTGTCTTGCTGGATACTTTAAATTCAAGTAATTATTCTTATTTCTTTACTACTTGCAAGCTGTAAAGAAGGCTTTCTTATTATGGAGGACTATCTTCAGTTGACATCCTATCCCATGAAGGTACTTTTCTTCCTCTGTTCATTTTCAATATTTATGTAAACACAGTTTTACTTTCCTCTCGGTCTCCCTGTTACCTTCTGTTTACTCCCATTGTGCCCTTCTGTTTACTCCCATTGTGCCTTCTAATCCTAGCTGTTCTTTTGTCTTCTGTCTTCCACGAAAGAAGCTCTTTTTCACTTGTACAGTGTCAGAGATCTAAAACTTCTCACTCATGCATCAGTCTACTTTGTACTTCTGGAACTTTGCCTCATACAGTTATTCATTAGCTTAAAAAGAAAATAATGTCTTAAGGCAATGTGTCAAGTGTAACAAGATCAGGTTTTCATGTTTAAAACATGAGCTTTCCTCTGGAAAAGTATTCTGCAAAAATTTTTTTGCTATAGTATGGTTGCTTCTTCCCCAAGTATCTGACAATTTGATGTTCCTATAGCACCTCACATTATCAAATCGAAGGCAAATTATTAGTGATGATAGCTGGCCATGTTGTGAGGAATAGACTTTAAGTTGCTTAGAACAACAATTTTTTGCTTCATGTTGCTGTTGAAAGCACCTTACCAATGAATGTTATATAGACTTCATTTGCAGTTAAGTTCTAGTGTAAGACCTTGATCTCTCAGATGTGTGAAGACCTGTCAAATGACCCAGATCAGCTAGTCCACTTAGGTGAACATCATGAAACTGTTCCATTAATCTGGATATTTCTAATGCTAAATTTATTTTAACATACTCTCTTGGTATACTTAAAGCGGGGGAGTGGAGGCAGTAAAATAAGCCTTCCTGACAGTTTCTTTAATCATGCAGCTCCAACTCTGTTGACTGATGTCACTTGATGGTAGAGATGGCTTCAGTGCTTTTTATTTGACACACTCTTCTTTTTTCTTTGGAGCTGTTGCTCAGGCATAGTATGCTTCTGTTTCCTTCATATCCTTGTTGTTCTGGTGTGCTGTGTTGTGTAGCTTTGTGCTACCATATCTGCACTTGTGCTTAGCATTACAGGGAGAAAGTAACTTCACAGTGGGACATTGAAGTTCCAGTAAAGGCTGGACCTGTTCACTCCACAGTTGGAGTGCTACTGCTGAAAGGTTGTGCTAAGCTCAAAAAAAATGAAGCCTAGATCTGCAAAAGAAATTGAGTGATGCTCTATAACACAAAATTGACTTCTATATATATAGTTCATGGAATAGAAAATGTGAGTTTCAGCCCTTGTTACATGAACTAGTCTTGCATTCGTTGCGTGATCTGTCTCCATTTGTGTGTTACGCAGCCCTTAAAGAGAGGTTGGGATCTCTGTCCTCCCACTTCTAAGTGTCACTGGCATGAGATGCCAAAGTAAGGATGATGTCCTTTATGGTAGGAGTAGAGGAGTCCTGCTAACATAATACTTCAGGAGAGTATGGATTTCAAGTTTATCAATATTTCTTCTTTAATTCTTCCCACTCAAAACCAAAACAAACCTCTACCTTTTTAGTCAAGGAAAGGCTTACAGGAAGGTGGATAAGCTAACATACACAAACACAGCTGGTCGGTCTTGAATGGTGGTTAATTACCATCACAAAGATGATGTGTGACTGGAAGAGACTTACTTTTGTATTTCTGGGCAATGTGTACAGTCTGATCTTTATTTACACTCAGTTTTCTTCAAGAGAGAGCTGATAGAGAAGGCTCCCTGGGTGACATTGTATTGGAACAAGTTAAAATTATCTTGTAGTGCTGATCACAAATAGATGTAGGTAGTTTATTACAGTTAATGTGTTTGGGGTCTTTTTTTGACAAAACAGTGCATTATATGGTTGTTAAACTCTGTTCCTAACTGTGTGTATGGGGTCAGACTTCTGCTTTGAGGACACTCTTTTCCCTAGTGTGTCACTGGTAGGCAGGCTACATGCATGTGCAGGATGTGTGCCTTTAGGCCTTCCCTGTACTCACACGTGAGCGTGATGGCATCATCAGATATAAGGTTTCGAATGTAGAAGCATTTGATAATACACTTTGGAGGAAAGGCAGGATGGTCAGGGGAAACTGTCTAAAAGACTCCTATTAAAATAATGCTGAGTTACTGTATGTTTTAAATGAAAACATGCTGCGCTACCACAACTGTTTAGAAATTGCCTATCTAGAATGAATTCATTGCATAAACATAGGAGTCAGCAGCTCATTTTAGCAGCTTTAGAGGGCATCCTGATTGTACTGTACCTGCTATTCCAGAAAGAAAAATGTTACAAGTTTAATAAATTGTGTTGCATGTGCCAGGCTTAAGCAGATTCGTTGGGTATTTTATGCTGTCTAAAATGCCCTTGGTAATCCCTTTTTATGCAGGGAAATCTTACTGTAACATCATTGTTCAATACCTGTTGCGGTAGATATCCATGGTATAAATGTTCCTGGTTTGACAGGGATTGGTAAACTGTAAATTAATGAATGCTTTCCATTTTAAGACTTACGCAGCTCATTTTGAGATTAGGAATGTTGCATTGCTTTCAGCAAGCTGTAATTCGTCCTGCACAAACAATTCTTCCTTCCAAATGCCACTTCTCTAGGAAATTACTGAAGTTGAATAGAGATGTGAAGTGCTGCATGCTGCTTTGGTGCGCCAGCGTTTTTGAGAAAATTTGGGCAGCATGCCGGTTGCAAACACTTGCACAATAGCTTTGTATTGTTACACAACCAGTAGCAATGACTCCACACAGAAGCATTTGTGAAATCGTAGACGCAATAGTTTGCGACAGGAGCTGGGACAGGGGCTTTCCAGAGGTTAGAGCTAAAATCTACCCTTTTTGAGAAGTAGAAATTGGAGAGAACCACTGAAAGTGTCAGAATCTGTGTACTTGGTACATAGAGGTGAGAACTTGAGGCAAATAAATACTTTTTGTCAGTTATCAAGTCCTTCCTCAGTTTGTATTTTGATTGGATTTGTCATCTGATCTTACCTCCTCTGTGTCCCTCCCTTCTGCACTTGCCATCCTCACCTCCCTAAACCCCTTAACATTCCTAGGAGAAATAAAGAAGAAATTGGGAAAAAGCCCTCCTTTGTAAGAGGGAAAGGAACAGATATGAAAAAAAAGTCATGCTTCACAGCTCTAAGGGTCTGTTTAGACTACAGGGGTCTTATGTGCATATGTTAAAACAATGGAGAACAAGGTAAAATTTCTGTATGCTGTATGAGCCAGGCAACTCATCTACTGTCTGAACAAACATCCCCTCTCTCAGTTGGCATGAACTCGCATGTAGCACCAGTAGAAAAATGAACTTTTCACTGACAAACTCTGAAGGGATGGGGGAGAGACTGCAACAAAGCGTAGCGTTTAGGTTAGCTGCTTTGGGCTGTATCCGTTGTCTAAGCAGCTTTTTCCCTTTCTTAAAGAAAGCATATCAAAATAGGCCTTACTCTCTTTTGTCAGGCAGTAAGGGAGAAAGCCTGAAGTGATACAGGGTGTCTATAAAGGCAGTTAAAGTAGCAGTTTGGTAGTGGTGATGGTATCAGAATGGTTGGTGTTTTCTCTCTTTCCTCTGGTCCCTGCCCTCCTTCCCTAAAAAGAGGGCCTAAAAAAAGAGGAAATCCCTGAAGCTTTGGAGAGGAAAGCCTGTGCCTGTGTGATGTTGCCAATTGATCTTCAGGTGGTTTCTTTGTGCAAAATTAGAGATAGGTGGTTATATTTTAGCCTTGTGGTGTAAAGATTTTGATTTGAATGTGGAAACTAGCTTTTTCTTTGCTGTTCAGCTTCCTCTATAACTTTTGGGGAAAATACATGAAGATGTTAGTAAAGAATTAATAAAGATATTTATCACAATATATGTACTTAATGCACAAGTATATATACACATTCAGCTTTTTGAGGAATTTATAGCCAGTGTGTGTATGGATCTAGCTTCCATTGGGGTTCCCTGGCAAGTTTAGCTGTGGCTTATGAATTCATTATCTGGATTTATGTCATATTTGATATGAGTTTTCTAGAAAGAGTTCTTTAATGCTTAATTTTATAAACATCTGAAAGTTTTTTTTCACAATATTGGTGCTTTGTTTTAATCCTTTTTGCAACAATTGGAGACTATTTAAGAAAAAAAAATCATCAGGCTCTTAGCATTCACTTTTTAAATAGCAGCAAACAGATTTTTAATAGTAATGCTATTGCAGTGTAATTTGAATGTGATTATAGTGATTAGTTCTTTCAGACAGGAAACGATAAATAATACTTGTTAGCATTTAGATTTATTTGCCAAGCTTCTTTGGATTTTCTTTGTATCATCAAAAAATTCTGGACAGAAAAATCTTTTCCTACCTACTTCTTGCTTGTTATTCTAAAATAAAGAAATGCCTTCATAAATCTGATTTTATTACTTGACTTAAACACTGTAAATTAAGTAAAACCACCTCAAAACTGAAGGCTACCCCTTCATCTCCCTCCCCTCCCCTCACAGTTTTAGATGCCACATAATTTTGATGGTAGTTATACAGAGAACTTTCCTCAAAAGTTCAAGGTACTGATGGGTAGAAATTCTGTTAGCTGGCTTGATGCTTTTTTCTTTTGAGAAAGAGGCCTTTGTTTATAATGTCAGTGTATGAAAGTGTAATGTATGAAATGTGTATTTCTTTCATGTTGCAAAGGTTGAACATGGAAAAAAAGCTTGTTTGCAGAAGGAGGATAAAACTGGTGGAAGTTAGAGATGTTAACTACCAGACTTAATCTATAGAGTGATAATGTCAGGTTATTATGTGGGAGAATTTAGCAGTGTTACTTGTATATAAATTCCATCTCTCTGTCCCCAGAACTTGCCATGAAGTGAATGCTGATTCATAGTGAGCTATCTTTTCTCTAATTTTAAGACTATTTTTGTTTTCAGAGGCAGATGGGTGAATCTTATAGCTCAAGATGGCACATAAACTGTTTTTAAACTCATTTTGTCCTCACAGACTGGCATAAGGCACTATAGTTGGTTCTCATGCAGTGGCTGGCTATTCATGCTGATACTCAGGCTTCTCAAGACCTAAGTGTGAGGCCCAGCAGAGCAGATAGGGCCTGTTCAGTGTCACTAGCTCTTAAATTACATTGCCATCTGCAAAGCTCCTAGTGTGGTGTGTTTCAACAGGTTTCATGCATGTATTATTTAAAATTAAGCTGCTTATATTAATTTTTTTCAATCGGATAATAAAAACCCCACAAGTTCCTTGATAGTGATTAAGTTCTTAGTGGCAGCAGAAGACTTAATCTATAAATTTCACTATTCAAAAATACACTGTATTTTCTGAGGAAAAGAATCTGCTTTTTCCATGAACTGATAAGAAGATGAAAAGTAGTGTTCATAGTACAGAAGTTAACTTAGTCCTTGACACCTTTAACAGATAGAAGGTATCTAGGTTTCACAATTGGTAAAATTAAAACAGCACAGTCAATTTGTGTATTGAGATACATGTGTTTCCACTAAAAATTGTGAATTCTGGGAATGGTGTGTGTGGGGAAAATGAGGGAAATTAGAAACCACCTCCCCCCAGTCCTGCCAAGTTGTATATATATACAACAATATATATCTATAACACTAAGGAAATCTTAGGTAAAGTGCAGCTGCTACTTCCAGGATGGGATGTAGTTGGCATGCTTGGAATCTACCCTGTGATAGTTCCCCAGGCAGCCCTGCAACTCTTGGCATGTACTAAGAGAAACTGAATAGAGTGTGGAGCGGAGGGAAAGCCCCGCAGCCGGGCTCTGTTATACTCTGCAGGAGCAGGAACGTGAAGGCACCATGTACTGATAAACCTCACAGCAGCTGCCTAACAAGCAAACTCTATTTGTATTTTTAAAAGCAAAGCGAGAGAATTTTGCACCAGTAGGTTACAAAGTGTGTATGGCTAGAGTCACTCAAGCTCCATAGGCGTAGAGGTAAAAAGTTGAAATTTGTATTATTATGGATTATAGTCTGGTTGTGTATCATTTAAAGCTTGTTTTCGTAAACAGTACCTTAACATCGGCAGTCTCTGAACCTTATCCTGTCACAAACTTTTCTTTTGTGTAATAAAAGACCTTGGCTGAAGTCCATTTTGTGTAAGTCTCTGGAGACTTGAATATTTGAAATAAGGGATTTGACTTATTGGGGCCTACAAGGATGCTGGGGTGGGACTCTTCGTTAGAGACTGTAGTGATAGGACAAGTGGTAATGGGTTTAAACTGGAACAGGGGAAGTTTAGGTTGGATATAAGGAAAAAGTTCTTTACTGTGAGGGTGGTGAGGCACTGGAATGGGTTGCCCGAGAAGTTGTGAATGCACCATCCCTGGTGGTGTTCAAGGCTAGGTTTGATGGAGTCTTGGGTGACATGGTTTAGTGTGAGGTGTCCCTGCCCATGGCAGGAGGGCTGGAACTAGATGATCTTAAAGGTACTTTCCAGCACTAGCTATTCTATGATTCTGTTGTATGATTCTATGAGTTGGTGATGCAGTCAGTGCAGGTCCCTGCATAGGTTGGTTGAATCACCCTTTGATTTGGTGGGCTGTCCAGTAGGGTCCCCATAATGGAATGCAGATGGGCTCGTTGGCCACAGTGGTCTGATCTTTCCTGGGAAACTGGCAGGCTGGTCAAATATAAAGGGTTTGAGGAAACTCTCCTTGTAATGTGACAGTACTGGCATGTGGGACAAATTTGGACAAGAAGGTGCAAGCGCTATACACAGTCCTTAGACATAAGCTGTTGACCAAGTCTAGGATTGGGTCCAGCTGCGCCCAGCCCCTATAATATCTGATGATCAGCTGGAAAGCAAGGGGGTCCTTTCTGAACCTTGTGACTCAACAGGAAGGTATCTCTAACACATCTTGTCCGCTAGCCGAAGGTGGCCACCCTTTCCGTGAAAAGATGTGAAAAGCTTTACTAAAAGATTAGGTACCTGAATAGGCCTAATGATTATTCTCACTTGAAACTTAGCAAATTTGACCTAAATAGTGCTTGAATATCAACTATGAGCATAGCCAGTAAACCAGGAATGTTGTTACTGCACAATTACAATGACTGGATTAAAATACCTTTGCCTTCTGAATAGGATCTCTTTTGGACCATGAAGTTATGGACTGAGTATTATAAGATAGCGAGTGATGTCTTTGAGTGTGACTATCACCCGTTGTGTATTTTGGTCAAGGTATTCGGTTTTTTTGCTTAACAGTTAAGTAGCAGAAACAATTACATAAGCAATGAATACACTTTCTTTAATACCAGAAGCAAAATTTTGACTGAGCTGTGGGCCTTTGAATTGCAGAACAAGAAGTAAGGCATCACCTTCCATAATGTATTGTCATCAAAGTAGGCATCAGACTGAGCTTTCAGTAACAGCCATGGTCCGCTTTGAGTGATTTCCAACTTAAATGGAGGTAGCTAGAGTGGTAATTAAGTCCAGTAAGTGTCATTGTAGAACATTTTGACAATAACGACTTCTGACAGAAACATCTCCCAGACCCTACGGAGATAGAAAATGCCAGGTCTGTCAAGATTGATGCTTTTCCACATATCCCTCTGAACAGCTTGTTCATCTTCACATAGCGGGGATCAATGTAGTTTGCTGAAAATCCAGTACCTGTCAGTTAATGTTGTTCAATTATAATAGTGCTTAGTCAGAAATGCTTAGTCAGTTCTTCGTTGGATAATCATTGCATTGCTTGTCAGGGAAACCAGAAAAGGGAGGTATTGAAGTAGGAAGTTCATAGAAAGTAGAAAATTTGGACAGAAAGACATCGCTAGTATAGCATACAATGTTGATAGAGTGATTGTCCAGTGAATACAGTTCATAGGTGCAAGAGCATGCTTTTGATAATACATATTATTGCTGGTGCCCACTGTAACCAAACAAAACATGTAGTGATGAATTCCTTGGTCGAATGGCATCTGCACTAAGGACACTTGCAGCAAAAAGGCTATGGCTCACCAGTAGCATTTGCTAATACGCTAACAAGCACTTTTAATATAAACCTGGTTTTAGAACAATAGTCTTTGTTTTGATAGGTTGGAGACAGCTTCTAGGTGCTTGTGTCCTCTAGATGTTGTTGTGACTGACTGAAATACAAACTGACACCATGCTTTTGCAACTTGCAGATTTTAGTAAGAGGACACAAATTGGGCTTCAGGTATTTGGCTTTACTGATTACTGTGGGTTATCAATTTCAAAGGCTGCTCTTGGTATTGTTGACTTGTCAGCAGCATATGTATGTAGTTGGCTGTTTAAGTGTAAAAATGGCACTGAGATTTCTTCACAGATAGTTTTTCTCAATTTGGTTTGTCTAATACAAGCAACAACATTTATTCTGTGCTAAGGAAAGTAATGAGTCAGTAGTAAACTACGACTTTTCTATTTTTTTCTTGACATTTTCCAAATTAGGTTTCATCTATCCAGTCCTTCCTTTTTCAAAAAAACCCCCAGATGTGCTGAGAAAGTTAAGATATTGCCCATGTTATGTTTTCTAAGTTTTTCTTGGTCATCTTTACCGATCTTTGTGGGTTGTCTGACAGGAACTTTAAGAAATTCAGGAATTTGTCAGAGAGGAGAAGGCTTTCAGACTCTAGAACCTTATATGATATTTGTTCTGTCAGTATTACTCCATGATAGCTGTCAGACAATACAGTGCTTACCATTGTGCCTGTCACAGTAGTTAATATAAACTCAATATGTACACCTTGTGGAGTTGAACGAGTATATGTTTTAGCCTTTGGTATTCCATAAATTAAGGGCCATAGTGATAATGGCTAGTTGAGAAGAAGCAAGAGAATAAACACCAGAAATTGCTTGTGCTGTGTTTTGATGTTTGGGGGGATTTTTTTTGTAGTGTTACTCCTGGTATTTCCAGTGAGTGCTGGTAGTTGGAACAGGATGGTGAGACAGAACTGTGATAAAGAAACAATGACATAAAACCTTCAAATTACTAAAGAAGCTGTTTAACACCTTGTTGGAGTAATAGAAAGCTGACACTTGTTTTCTTCTGGCACAGAAGTGCATCATTTTGGCCTGATGGCTCCAAACCTAGCTTTGATGTTTTTGATGATGCAAAAGCCTAAGTGATGACTGAGAGAAAAAATAATAAGCTTTTTTATTGGGGGACCTATGGAATCTGTTTTGCTGAAGCTTTTGGTTCTCAAATGTCAGTGCAAAGGAAGTACTCAATCCCCTGCAGCTTGTAAATGACTTTTCTGGCTTTCTAGAGCTTTGTGCAGAATAGACTGATCAAGACTGAGGTTTCATGAACAGCTGTATTGGCGAAGATAGTGAAAGACAGTTAAAGTCCAGAGTGTTCTGGGTCTCACTATAATTCATTATGGTTGCTGCTCTCCTATGGTTTGCTTTCCTCTACAGAAGGGAAGTTGTATTGTAGAAACCTCAGAATTTGGAGTGATATGAGCTTTCACCTGGTAATATAAAAATCTAATAATCTGTAAGATATAAACAGGTGTTTATAAAACAGCAGAGATGGCAGTAGTGTTGTACATGTATTTTGGCAATGAATGTATCATTTGCTAGGTTAGAGGCTTTGGATTAAGATTTTCCTTTCTCCTGTTATTTCTGTTTATACTCTTTCATCAACTGATCCACTTGTAAACCGTGAAAGAAATTGTAAGGAAATTGATGCACATACAAAGAAAGTGAATGCAAGCGTAGGGGAGGTGTATGTGATTGCCAGTAATCTAAGATATATTAGAACACTTTGGTATTTGCAGTACTTGAGTATTTCTGTCATTATCTGCATTGTTGTTCTTATGCATTTTACCATGTACTTTGGGGGTATTTTAAGCAGAACAAGTTTCAGTAGATGTAAAGTACTAAATATTCACAGAACAGTTCTGGTTGGATGTGATCTCTGGATGCTATCTGTGTCCCAGCCTCCTGCTCAGAACCAGCTCAGTTTTGAATTGGGACTGAATCGTTGATGATTTTGTTCTTTTGGGTGTCAGACTACAGGGGTAGAAATTCTGCACCCTGTTGGGGCCCTGGTCCTAAAGGATTTTTTCTCTCCTGATAAAAGAGGTGCCAAGTAGACAATTCTTGCATGTGTTTTACACTAAAGTGTCTTGTCTTATACCAATTCAGATGACAATTGAAAAGACTTCTAACTGGCATTAGGTGCTAATGTACATGTAGCCTTGTAGAAGCTGACCAGGAGTTCAAGTTCTCCCGAAGAAGAAGAAAAGGTTAAGTGTGGAATTTTTTTTGGGGTTATATACAGTTTACAAGTTATAAATTTATTTATGGAATACTAAATATCCAAGCTACTCTGATGCAATGGATACATTGTGAGAAAACCCATACGTGTTAATTCTTCGTGTACCTAACAATATATTTTCTTCTTCCGTGATGCCTCAGAAGTCTATTTTATTCTTTATTATGCTTTATTATGCTTTATTCTTGATGCTTATCTCATAAATGAAGAGGTTAATTTCCTGACAGAATGGGAACACCTAAAGTTGTTGGCTTATAATTTTCCTCCTCTCTTATTCCCTTGTGCTGGTTCATATCAAGTTGACCTCAAATAAGGAGGCTTTGCTGACTGAAGCTTTGGGACTAACCTATTGTCCTTCTTGGCTTCAGTTTGTAGCTTTACTTTGGCAATTCTCCAGGCTGAGAATTGGAGCTAGTAGTGTTTTTCTAGGCTTAGTTCCAATTACGGATACTACTTTTATGTTGTGTGTTTCAGGTGGGAGAAGGGAGAATGAGCGCTCAGATTTGTAGATAAATGTATAAATATTTTTTTAGTCAAGATTATAGTGCAGTGCTTTTTCTATTTTGTACTTTAAAGATAGACAGGTACTTTAAAATACAACTTTTCAAGCAGATCATCCAGTGTAAATTGTCTAAATTCATCTATAAAGAAGAAAAAGCATACTAAATACTCATAGGAATGTCATAATGAGGCTGAAAAACTACTGAAAAGGAAAATGCTATGCAACATAGTCCATTACTATACTGATCAACCTTTTTGCTGTTTAAAGTTATCCATCTGAAGTGACTGCTTAGTAATATTAATTTTATATACAAAAGGTTCTGTGTAAATAAAGCTTATGTCAAAATTTGGTATGAAAGACTTTCTAACTTTAATAGTTGTTTTGGGAGGTGCATGTAGTCTTAATCAGACAAGATGAATCTGAAATTGCAAAAGTGAGTTTTCTCCACCCAGTAGACTGCTTGTTCATCTTTTAGTTCTTAACATTTTTCTAATACTAGGAGTTAATATTCCATGGCCTTTGGAGCCTTCCTGTAGTACTTCCTAAGAGTAAGGCTGCAGTTGCACTTGGGTGTAATGAATATCAGGATGACTAACCATTGCAATACCAAGTCATCTTAAGTTTGTGGGGTTTTTCTTCCTTCTCTCCCACCCTCTGAATTGTTGCGAGTAGCTTTGTGTGTCCCAAAATACCTCATCACTTCAGATATTTAAAATTCTGACGTAAAGTTCACTGTCTTGATAAGTCTTGAGTCATTTATCGTAGGTGACTTGTCTTGCATAATAATGCAGTGTTAGTTAATACTGTTGCCTCTCTTCTATTTACAATTTTCTTTAGTCATATAAATTCAAAACTTTAATCATAAGCTTGCTAATGTTGTGAGAGACAAGTCTCATTATAGGCAAGAGACTTAACATGTGCTTAGATGCTGCAAAGTAATGGTGACTTCTGTGATTATCAGGCTGTCCCTGCCAACATCAAATACAGCTACAATACCATCAGAAAGCAGAGGTCTTGGAAGCTCTGTCATAAGTACGTATGAGCTTTAATAATGTGAAAGTGGGTATGTGGTTGGGATGAATCCAGCAACTGCTGAGCAGTGCTTTTTCTGCAGTTAAGTGCTTAACAAATTTTTGGCATGGAGCAATTAATGTAGTTTTAGTCAGATTAAAGATTGTGTCAAGGAGATACAGTAGCTTAATGTTTTGGAAGAATAGCCAGACTATGTAAAATCCGAACTGTTCTGTTTTCTAAAGAGGTTTGAATATTTAGGATAATACCTTTTGAGAATTTGATGATTAGACTTCATTTTTTTTTTTATTTTTTTTTTTAATATGATGTTGTGAATTAGTTAACTTGTATTTCTTATCTTTGTACTTTTTCTTACTGAAGTCTGGAAGAAGTGCAGCTTTTTAGATTGCACCTTGAAGTTGCTTGGCCAGAAAGTGGGCTGCTGCATACAGCTATTCACAGCAGCAGTCAACACCAATACATGCTTTTTTGCTTGCTCATCTTCTGTGGGACTAGATGTGATTGCATGGGACTAGTTACAGACATTTAAGCACACAAGTTTTAGTTATACTTCTAGTATGTTGAAAATAAATTAAATAAACACTCTGTACTGTGGGCTTTATAAATGTTTGAGTGCTTGGCTTTCGTTGTTGGTCTTTTCTGCAGTGAAAGCAGTTAAGAATTGAATTTAGGCAAGCTTGTGCAGTGAAGCCAATATAGTGTTTCTGCTAAGGTGCCTGAACCTGGTGTGGTAATGTAGAAGGTAAAGGACTCAGTGCTGTTCCTCCTCTCACTCCCAAATCCTTCCAGGTCTTATTTTCTAGTCACTGGAGGTAGTGTTTTCTTCCTTGTACCTGTCTTTCTAAAGGGCAACTTGTCTTCATCAGCATTACAGCAAACTCAGCTAGCAGACCAGGCATGCTTGTTGAGCTGAATGTGTGGTCTGTATGAACAGACCTATACAGCTACTGAGCCTAAATGAAGAACTCATTGATCAAACCAATGAGCACTGATCCAAACTGGCATAGTGATCAGCAGCAAAACCAAAAGTATACCTTCCTTCCTGTCCTGTGTTTAATATTTATTTATCTATCTATTCTTTACATGCAGAAATCTCACACATGCTTTTCTTTCTTGGAATACTGAAAAGTTTTCTTTGTCACAATAAAATACAGGGAGCTAATCTTAAAGTGGGTGACAAGTACTTAAAGGCCAGGGAGAAACCTACATTAGGAGTATATTTTTCTGCACGAGAGAGGGGAAAACGAACCGCCTTTTGAACCGCCTTTTTTAGGTGGTGTATGAATACATGTGCATTCTGAAATTGAGGTTAAACTAATAGGATTTAGAGAGTTATTTAATTATGTGGGATTCTGTAGGTTTATGCTCACATTAGAGGAGAGAAAAACTGTTATAAGAAGCAAGACTTGGTGCAGCAGTAAGGAAGCCAAGTGTTGCTGTAGGTACCTTTCCCCTAGTCATCTTTAACAGCCTTTTGACATGGCAATCCATTTAAATCTGTTTAAAGTTTGGCAAGGAAACA
Organism: Coracopsis vasa; assembly: GCA_026283785.1. Classification (NCBI taxonomy): domain Eukaryota; kingdom Metazoa; phylum Chordata; class Aves; order Psittaciformes; family Psittacidae; genus Coracopsis; species Coracopsis vasa. The sequence goes on along the minus strand of JANHGB010025588.1, from coordinate 16,805 downwards.
GCCCTGTACTAATGGAGGGTTTTATTTGTTTGATAGTTATCAGATGAGAAGATTTTTATTTAACTATCTAATGTAAGTTTCAAATGGTGAACTGCTTGAATATACAAGTCACTGATCTGATCCATTAAATAAGTATGGTTTAAATTTCTGGAACATATTTCAGAAGGAGGTAAAGTAAAACTTATGGAAATTAGTGATGAAGTTGTTGCTAGAGCAGTTGTAGAGTTTTCTGTTAAAAAATCATGTAACTATTTTTACTGCAATGTGCCTGCTAAAGTGGGTCAAGTGGCTAAGGTAGTGAGGAATATCTGGTGTTTTGTTTGAAATGGTCAGGAAGGACTCCTGACCTCAAAGCTTTTTCCTGTTTGGTAGACAATGCTTGCAGCATTACTAAGAACATGGAAGTCAAACTGATGCAGCAGACTTGGAATCGAAATTTAGAATCATAGAATAGTTAGGGTTGGAAAGGACCTGAAGATCATCTAGTTCCAACCTCCTGCCGTGGGCAGGGAAAAGACATTTAGAAAGAACCAGATGACTGCTTATGTTTAATGCTGTGGCAAGCTAATAAAAATCCACAACATTCAAGATAGCTTTAAACAGCTGAAATTAAATAGTTACTGAAGTTCGAACTATGTTGTTATGATGTCCAGAACTTTCGCAGCCCACAGAAGGTCTGTGGACTGGTTCTGACCACACAAATGATTGCTTTAGAAATGGTACTGGCTGACACTTCCCAGTTACTGAAGACCTGCGAGAGGTAACAACACTTGACCACCAAGAGGCATATTATAAATTCTTTTTAAGAAATGCTGTGATTTTTTTCCCCTGAAGCCTCTTGTGTACCTACTGCTGTTAGTTTATGTTGTTATTCCAACTTTATACTAATGCTGTAGGAATCGCAGACTCTTCCCCAGCTAGACCTTAGTATCTATTAACACAGAGATAGTCTGTTGGCTGTGGAATCAAATGGGAATTGATATACTGTTATTTACAGCTTCATTAAAATAATTCTGATAAATAAAACATTTGAATTGTTTCCAGATTAATGTGCTTTTAAGCATATGTTAATATGAGGAGTAGAAACTTTTTTTTCTGGAATGTTCCACTAATAAATACATGCTTCCAAGAGGAAAAATAAACTGCTTTTAATATGGGGGAGCCCTACAGGTTCCAGTTAAATAGTACTGAATAATAAGAAGGATTTTTGTACTGAAATTAAAAATGCATTGGTAAATCAGATGAATTTTTGTCTGTATCATGTCCCCATTACAAACAAAAATTAATAACAACACTGTTCCTGTAGCTTACCTGAGAATGTGATTAATGTTCAGTATTGCATATTCTAGTGTGTTTTAGTAATATAAAAACCTGAATGTTAAAAAAAAACCCCAACCAAACCCACAATTTCAAATTAAAGTAATAAATCAAAGTTACTGAAGTAAGGCCTGCAGTATGCCACACTCATCCATGGGCACTGAGAGCATGGTATTTTGTCCCACATACTTTGGCAGCAAAAGCCTCTTTATCAGTTACTGTCTTTCCAGTCACGCTTGTGTTCACGTCTTTGCTACATGCTTTGCTGATTACCTTGGAAAAGGGCAATGCTGTAACTGTTCAACTGACCTTTCAGTTTATTTTCTCTTGTGTAATATGAAACATGAGCTAACACAGCCTTAGTCTACTGATTTAAAGAAAGAAATCTGTCTCTACATTTCTGTAGCTTTCTGCTCAAATATGATGGATTTTCTCTGTAGTTATGTTAATGCAAAAAGAACTCAACTTCAGATATCGCCATAAAGAAGCAGCTTATTGTAGCTAAAAGTGGGGTTTTAGTGTACAATTAATGCATAATTTAGACTATTTTGCAGCGGGATAGGGAGACAGTAACTATTAAATGCAGGAATCTCATACGTATCAGATGTGTAAAACTACATAAATGAATTATGCTACTGATAAATTTGTTTCCTTATATACAGAGAAAAAACAACATCCAGAATTCCCATGATTTTGTTATTGCTATTTTATTTAGACTGTTCCCTCATGACAGGGAAGCTCAGAGTATCCATAGCTGTGCTGTTCCAGGAAGCTATAACACAACTCAGTATCATGATGGTTTTGAGGGTGGATGTGTTTTTTGGGGGGGTAACTTTTAATTTTAAAGAAGTAACTATATAGCTTTATATCAATAGAGGGGAAGAGATGGCTTTCTTGTAGCAAGTGTTAATAGTTATGTATATGCTTTTTTCTCTTCTCTAGGTTCAATTGATGTCTCTAAGTAGTTTGCTAGGCTTCTGATGGAAACACTAGTAATTTGTTACACTTATTCTGTAAGGTGCATCCATGTGTTTTTAATAAACTGAAGGGCTGATAAATGAACAAATGTGGATATGTGTAAGAGAGCCTCTAAATATTGTGGGGAAAGGTGGTCTTAAAAATGGGATTGGCTTAGATAAGTCAGTAGAGCAATTACTACTGAATGATTGTATTAAGTTTACATGTGATACATCTTGTGATCACTTCTGCATTAGTTCTGAATTGAGTGATGTTTGTTATGAGGATGATGGCAAAAACATTACTGTTGTCAAATGCTGGTGAAGCCGCTAAATTATCCTGATGTTTAAAGCAGAGAAGAGGCTTAATTCTAGTCCCTTGTATTGTGCAGAAGGCACAGTGCCACAGCTTAAGTCAGCGAATAATCTTCTTGCTAAAATACTACTGTAGGGTATTTATTATACTTCATAGGTCTTTACACCTCTGTTAGAAATAACAACCACTAGTAGGATGTCAAGAAAAGCTCTGTAGCTTCCTTTTGTTTTCTGCCAGGTTTATTTTGTCATGCTCCCATATACTAGACTGCATGTTGTTGTTAGGGCTTGACTTATATGTCATTGCACTTCAAATTATGTTGAAAAACATTGACCAGTTACTTGTCCTATATCATCAACTTGTAACAGAGCAAGTGATCACTCATTCATTGTCCCCAAGCAAGTATTTCTGAAAATATGGCATTTAGTTTGAGATGCTGAGCTGTGTTACAACTCCATACTGAAATCATGGAACATCCAAAAAGAGTTGGGAATTACTTGTTATCTGCATAGTAGAGAAAAAGCTTTTGAAGTTTTTGCCTTTCTTGCTTATTCTTATAATTTCTCTGGGTGGTCTTTTTATTAGCTAGTAATAAAGCATTTTTTCAGTACAAGTCATAACAGAAATGGTTTAACTGTGTTAGTGCCTTATTGGAATAACTGTCCACAAATTATTTGGATAACAGTTAATTTTGTTACACCTGAAAGGAACTTAATATCATTGAACAACCCACAGAATCCTTAGTTTTCAGCTGAACATGTGTGTTTAGTTGCTTCTGACTTGGGGGACAGGCAAAGTACCTGTGTAGTGAAAAACTTACTAGAGCAGCTAGAACCTATAGGAAATTCAAATTTAGCCAGGCAGACTTCTAAAGACCGTGATGTCAGAAACGTGTAACATCCAACTTTTTAGATGCGTAAAAAGCAAGATTAAATGGTTATCTCTTTCTGGATGTCTGTAAGCATCAGCCACTGCTATCTTGTGCTATCTATAGCATAATTCTCACAGTTGTTCTAACACTTCAAGGTTACATGCGTTCTGGTGTTACTTAATCTATTTAAATGTAGGTGGTTAAAGATACATGTTGCACTTAGTGGACTGTGCTGTGGAGATCAAAAAGCTAGTGCCCCTGATCCAGAGAGCCTGGACCATGTGGCTCTGTGTAGATGTATCAGATCAAATTTGAAGGCAGGAATGCGAATTTGTAATCAGCCTCTATGAAATGCCATAGCGTGCTGGTTGTTGAATCTGACCTAGTTACTCTGACGGTTGTGGCAGACCACAGGGGAGTCTGTTTTTATAACATGGTTCTCTGAGTAGATTTCACTGCTGCAGATGAACATGACTGACTAGATGCAAAGTGGTAAGGGCTGCTTAAGTACACAAATTTGACCAAACTGACATCACATCTTAACATTCAAACAGTTCTTCCTCTTCTGTAGCTATTGAGCTTTCTTAAAGAAGTTATTGGTGTTTACATGTTCAGTATAGATACTTAGAGGGTAACTGTCACTGCTAGTTGATGGTAGCATTGCAAGATTTTTGACATCATTCTCTAAAGAATGGGTTGCCTGTGATATCAGGAGAACTGCAGCTCTTGAGCCTTTCTTGGTATATAATTCAAAACCAGCTGTTAATCTCTTCTCACATTGCTGCAGTAGACTATCAGAACTAAAATCAGCAATTTCCAATTCCTTATCTTCTAAATTTCAAAATGTGGCTTTATGTGAATAATATGTTACTGTAGGAAAATAAACTTTTAAAAGTTGTGACTGTTTATTCCTTGTCCTATAGAGAAGTAATTTATAAACAGTATTATGTTGGTGAATGTGTGGTGCATCTACACTGATTATTATTTTTTGGTGAACATTGGACTAGATCTCCAGAGGTCCCTTCCAGCCCTAAGAAATGTGTGATTCTCTGATTCTGTGACTCTTTGTTTTGATTTTTTCCTTTTATTTTTTTTTTTTTTTTTACCTTTTTGATTGTCCATAGGAATCATAAGATAGAATGTAGCTAAGCCTTAACAGGGAATGTTTTGACAGTCTCTCCATATCAGTTGGTGAATATGATTTCCATGCTGCCCCACCTCTGGCCTCTGACTTCCTGCACTGTCACAGTGAGCTTCATTCAACAACTCTGAACACAGCATGCAGTCTCAGTGTTGTTTCAGGGATGTGATGGTTTAAATTCTTCTTTTCAGGATGTACAAATGCTTTAAAATCAAATCCCCTCAACTAAAAATGGCTAAAGAGTCAGCAGGGCCCTGTTCTTTACCCCTAAGTACTATAACTGGAAAGCTGAAGGAGAATTTCAGGTCAGTGTGATTTTGGAGCAGAGGGTAATGGTATGTTAGCCCTCAAACAGAGCTGCTGTGCGGGGATGTTGGAAAGATCCTAAGATTGCAAAGCTCTGTAGCAGTTTTCCAGTTGCGGGGGGACCCAAAGCGGTTTTGAAAATGGAGCTCAGAAATCTCAGTAACTTTATGAATAGTGTTATTCATGATATGTCTATGATGGCACAAGACAGGATTTGATGACCTCTTCACTTGCCTATTCACTGTCTAATGCTGATACAGCTGCTTCTGTGGCAGGGAGCAGTGGAAGGCTGGCAGTAAGAGGCAGCATTTCCCCTAAGAGGCTTCAGGATTAAGCTGATAAGTAGATAAATGATATCTCAAAATCTAAAACAGTTTTGCTTAAGGCTCATTGTTTAAATGAGGAAGGGGATAAACCAAACCATTTTCCCCTTTCTGTTGTTGATATTTTAGTCTTTCCAATGCCTACATTGGAAGAAGTGTAAAAAAATGTAATGGATGTAGCTGAGAGTTTTATTTTCTGTGAACTCTGGCTTCATTTTTAACATTGAAACTACTGTAAATGTTTGTTTATTGCAAAGAGGGAGGATTTTGCCACAGAGTACCAAGTATGAGGGGCATTTTTCTTTACATCCTTTTCCCTTTGATACCTGCAGAATTCAGCTTTCATATGGACAGAGATACCATTGACATTAATACTGGGCCAATATTGTAGAACTAAATTATGACACAAAAGCTGATGTGGACAAAAAAACCCCTAAAAGATTAAGAGCTCCTGAAATCAGCATCATAAGCAGAAAAGGGACTAAAATGAAGAATTTCAGTGCTGACACCACAGGTCTTAAAACAAGCTGATGGTTCTGTAAACTGCAATAACTACAACTTTATAAAGAGGTATGAGAATGGGCATAAAAATGTCTTGAAATTTTACAGCTATTTTGGAGTTCAGCACCAGACTGATTAAATGAGGGTATCTTGCATGCTTCTAAGGTCTTTGTGGGTATACTAATTTCTGTTTAAATTCCTGTGATGCTTTTATCTGGTTAAATCTAAGTTTAAAATATTAGAGTACTGTTTTGATGTTCTACAAGGTGGCCAGGAAGGGGTTAATACCTCTGGTTGCTTGGAAGAATAAAAGACCTGAAGGCTTTATGTGAACCCTAATTCAGTATCCTGCCCTACCATCATACTTCTTTAGTAGTCTGCCAAAAGTCTTATTTCATTAAGGCAGTTGGCTTTGGGGAGGCTTAAATTTGTTTTATCCTCCATACTAAGGCTACTAATTTTACCATATGCCTCAGACTTTTTTTTATGGGATCTATAGCTGAATGAAGGCAGTGGTTGATAGGACATGCAGCATCAGGAGAATTTTGTATATCATGGTTACCAAATAAATAGAACACTCTTTGGGCAAGAACTGTATAGCTTTGCATTGAACTGAAAGACTTCAGGCCATCTTTTTCTGATAATTGTATACTTCTACTGTATAAGTTTTAGATCTCTAGGTATTCTTAAGACAAAATATTTGAGAGTCTTTTAGTGGTGGAATCATGAGGAATAAGTGCTCACCTGAAATGTAAACCCTTGAAGTGGCTAATGGCAGTACTGCTTCTACTCCCTCACTATGAAGGCTTTTTTTATTGGGAAGATACTTTCTGCATAGCCATTATACTAATTCATGTTTGATGTTTTAATCCTCCTACTATGGAAAGTCAGCCAATTCCTACACTTCTGTTGTAAGGCTTTAAACAAAGCTGCATATAAAGCATGGGATTTAAAGCAATGCTGTGTTACAAATTATGAATGTAACAATACGAAAAGCCTGTCATGACCCTGTTTCAAATGATGTTTACGGTTACCAGTACTTCACAATGACATAGTAGTGGAAAAAATGCTGGTGTAAAAGTACGATTCTGTTACCAAATGTCTTGTTTGAAGCTGGGTGTATGTGTATTTGGGGAAAGGCTTAAGACTGTGAAGTCTTTCTTCAGTAAGTCTGAAGAAAACAACTTCAGTATTTTACTTCTAAAATCCATTGTTCTGTTAACAGAGGTAAGATGAATGGATATGGGACTTGAATTGAAAAGCTTGCTTTTTCATAAGAACTCCAGGAGTAAGGAATACAGTGAAAGCAGGCCCCTTCTGCTGTCCCCACTTGTCAGATGTGTGTTGTACCTACCTGCGGTAAGGGACTTAATGTACAACTTTTTCCAGTTAATTGAGACCCCTGTACCTGATGTTATGTGGATCCTGTTGTTGCTCTGTTTATTTTTTTTGTCCCAGAGGTGATGGTTGTACTTGTGAAGGTACACCTGGGTATAGTTTTTACCTTGTAATCCTCTTCAGTGTCAACTTTGATGCAGGGAAGTGGAAAATTGTTAAGGTTTTGCAGTCACTCATTAAGCTGTGAAGACTTGAAAAGTGCAAAAGCAGGCATCAGCCTTTTGTCCTGTCTTGCAGATCTGGATGCTGTTGCTGACTCTGTTCACATGTCCCAAATTTTACAAGATTGTCTCACTTTTGAAGTGTCCCATGTGGCCAGGGTCTGTCTGACTATATATATGTCATACAAGTATAGATCCGTAACTGAACATGACATAACTTCCAGTCTTAACAATGTCATGTCTCTATCTCTTCTTTTAACACTTGTATGCTATTAGTGAACAATATATATCTTTGGAACAAAAATGCTTTTCCTGTCATTTTGTGTGTAATTCTGGAGTTTCAGTCTGGTGGATCAAAAAAGTCTTTCACAGTCTTCAGCATAGAAGTAAAAGCTAAAATTTCTGTGAAAGCAAAACTTTAAGTTTCCTAAATCTGATTATGAGCATGCACTCGATTCTTTCCTTTAAAGCAGGAACAGGATACAGAACTGTGCTTCTGCTGTTTTACAAGACCTTCTATGACAGGTAACCTTGTTCTGTGTCCAGATGAGTTTCATCTCCTGAGATTAGTTTTCAGAATAATTTACAGCACAAGTAATTGACCCATTTCAGAAGCTGCTGGGGTTTCTTTTTTGTGACCTTTGCACAAACTACAGTTCTATATTTGATAATTTCAGGAGGTGGTTAAAAAACCCAAAACTGAATGATTTCTAGATTATCATTTAAAAACAGCTATGGAGACCCATTGTTGTTTAACAAATCATGACTTCTGCAGTGATAATGCAGCAGTAATACCTAAACTAACTTGCTCTATCACTAAGCTATTATTTTAATAATGTTTTACATTCCTGATGAGCAACTTCTCTAATCTGCTCTCTTCCTTGACCTCCTCATCCTCCACAATAAATGATTTTTATTGAGCATGTAATTTTGCTCACCACTATTGTGAAGTAAGCAAAAAGAGTAGGTTTGTTTTGTTTTGTATTTTTTTACAGTAATATTCTCGATAATTTCACATATTATCACGATCTCTGTTTCATGGTCTCGGTGTTTGCTTAAACTTTGAATTTACTGAAAGACAAAAATTGAAACCAGTGGATGCACTCTTACTGCTTTTATAGCAAGAATCTAGAGCTTACAAGGTGTTTATTACTATCAGTGGTTTTTTTATTTATAAAGACATAAATCACAAAATTGCTTTCTGAAAGTCCATTTTCATCCCTTCCACCCCATAAACTCACTCTCAAATCCAGCATTTGTTTGCTGCTTATTTCTTTGGAATGAGATAAATGGGCTTGATTCCCCTTTGCTAGGGAGGACTCATCAAGGAAGAGCAGTGGGCCATGAGCATGTGTGTGCTTCTAGGTTATGTATCAGATCCTTTTCCTTTTCTCTTCAGAGGTTTCAGTCCTCCTCTGTTACCAAATGTATCGTTTCCTTCCTCTGCATCTTTCAGCGAGTTGAATGACTAACTTGTGTTTAAGGATGAATTTTACCATTTTGTTCTGAATGTGGGAAATGCCGCATCCAGCCAAAGGTGTTCTTAAAGCTGTGAAAATGTGTTTGTACAAAGTACAGGGAGAAAAAGATTAATTTTAAGTAGATAACCTACTCCAAACCACCTTTTTATTTTAAGTGTGTCAAACTCATTGCTTCAGTTAGATCTTCTCAGGAGTTACAACAGGTTCCTACAGTGTACACGGAAGGGTTCCTGCTTCAGCTGCAGTGGAACTAGTTAAAAATAATGCATGTGGCATGCAGCAATTTTGAAACAGCTTATGTATGGCTGAGAAGTATGGATTTGCAGATACCACTGTCAGCTTGTTTGATGTAACCTATATATATTAAAGTAAGGCTTAAAATTTGAAAACTATACAAATCAAAAAGTTTCCCTCCCTTCTCTCTCCCCCCAGCCCCTCAAGAACCTTTCAAGAATGGAGTAATTTTGCTGTATACTGAGCTTTTGAGGCTGTTTGTGACTTGCTCAGTGTTTCTGTATTTAAACTTTACTTATATAAATCTTTCTGTGATTGCAGTTGGTTAAAACTTAAGTCAGTCATCTGGGTTTGTGTGTATATATAATACACTTACACTTGGAAATCTGACAAAAGACTCTCCCTCAAGCACTATAAATGAAACTGAGCAGTAGTAGTTAGTAATGTGCTTCTGAGGACTATACCCATGAGCAAGTTTTAAAGGAATGATGCAGGTGGGTGGGCAAAAAGTTGTAAGTGTATTTGCTGTAGTATGTCCTGGGACATTTTCCAATCTTGCTGATTTTAAAGGTAAGCATCAGTCTTCCTAATAAAGACTTGCTGGAAGATTAACCTTAAAAGTAGTCATAGTACGCTAAATTAGCATAAGTAGTGTTATTTTACCTTAACCAGTAAATAGGCATTTTAATCTTATACTTTGAACTAATAAAGGACCAATTCTAAAACATAACTTTAAAACGAATTCGAGTGCAGTGTCCAAGTTCTGACACTGCCAGTGGCTGCCTCCTTTTTACTAAAAAGGCATAATCCCATAGTGCTGTTTTGCTTCTTTCCTGTTGCTATTTCCTTTTTCAAAATGCAGTAAGTGTAATGAGGCAGGCAAGTTGTTCTTGATGGGATTCTTATTAGTGTTTAACATTTTGGAAGTCTCCTTTCCATTTATGGAGAACATAAACTCATTTCTAATTTACCTTGGGGATGTCTTACTTAAAAATCCCATACGGGCAGCATTAATTAAATGCTTAACTAAAGCTTTTAGCTGTGCTTCCTCACATAGTAGCTCACATCTTAGGAGACAAAGCTGACCCTCTTGTGTATATTGTCCACCTGATATGTGTTTCTTGAATTGATGGGAACTTCTTTGTGAAAAATATGGCAAAACATCAGAGATTTTACTAGCAAATTTTCACATGAGAGATTTAAGGCATTTCACGCAATACTGGGATAAGTAGGGTATGGACTGTGTAATTACTTTAATCAAGTGATAAGTTTGTTTTCCAAATCACTGAAGTGTCAGGTGGCTGCAGAGTCTTGCTGATGGCTTTTCTAAAGAGGTTGCATAAGGAGCTGCTTTCTGCGAGTGCCAGGCTAGTGTTAGTTTCTCCATACTTACATGCTGTACTGCAAACTTCAGTGTCTTGAGATTGTCTATTAAAACTGGCTGTGAGAGGTGTAGCAGGCTTATACAGTTCTTCCTAGGAGGTCTTTGTCCTGCATTAATATGATGGAAGAAAAAGTACTAGGCTGTTCTGAGTGTGAAGTTCTCCTGTTGTGTAGTAATACTATGATTTCTTGACTGCCAATCAGGAGTTGTAGTCTTAGTGTGAACTGTTCCAGTAAACTAGAGAAAATGCAGACAAATGTGATGATTGCAGATTTGCACTATGTAACAACCACAGAGAAGTTGTATGGTTGGTATTTATTATGTTTCTCTAGTTCTGTAGGGAACAGTGAATCTGATATTGTAGTGTGAAGATATAGTCTGACAGTGTGTCTCACTGAATGTTTCTGGTTTTAATGTTCTTACACTTTTTAATGTAAGAAAGATACTAAATTTTCTACAAATGTATTTTTTTTTCACTGACAGATACTCTCTGTTTTATAACCACTTGAAGAACATTGAGGAAAATGAAGGTGGCCTTGATAAGTTTTCCAAGAGTTACAAAACCTTTGGAGTCAACCAACTGGCGGATGGTGGAATATATTGCAAAGAGTGGGCACCGGGAGCAGAAGCAGTGTTTCTCGCAGGTGACTTCAGTAAGTATTTTTGGGGTTATGTCTTCTCTCCTGCACTATGATTTGGATCAATATCCTCTTTCCTTAAAGACAAATTTGTAGCAATGATGAAATTCTTGTAGTGAAAATGTATGTCGTAGCTTAAACTAATAATATGTCATTTCACATCACAGTAGCCTAAGAATGTACATGTTTGTATTGTGTTGCTCTTATTATGCATATATATATTTTAATACCCACAAGGCAATTACTTGTATAAAGGATCTAGCCTGATCACACTGCAACTTTAGGCTGTGTCTAAACTACCTGGGGTTCTTCCTGAAGCTCTGCAGTTAGGCTTCTATAAAACTGTGTGCCAAGGAGAAATAACAGAGGAATAATTTGCTTTATCTGCTTTCTGCTTTTACTGATGCTGTCCAAGGATCAAGGCCTTTAAGAAATATCACACATCATGAGATTGTAGACAAAAGTCCTGCTGAAAAATGGTAAACTGTAATCAAACTAAGTACTTCTGGAAGAGTATGTGGTGCTCTGCTTTGAGGGGAGGAAAAGGAAGGATGTTGGCAGAACAGGAAGGTGGCAGGGTTACATGGAGGAATTTCATTGCTTACTCTGAGAACCAAGAATATGATTCACTGAACTTGAGACAAAAATGTAAATTTACTCCTTATTTTGGAAGGCTAATTACACTGCAGTAGTGTTCTGCAAATTCTTAAATGGAGGTGACATTCATTTTTCCTCTTAAGTCTTGCAATACCAATTTCACTCTCTCCTTTTTGTTTGGGGTCATGTGGGGTTTAGTTCTGTTTTTCTCTTCGAACTCTCTATCCCTTCTTTAGGATTAGGTATTAGTCCATCAGGATACTAGAAATTCAATTGCTGGCTCTTACTTAACTGAGACTTTCTCTGTGAAATAACTTGGTTCATTTAACTGCATTTCAGAACTATGCAGTGTTATTTATCCAACTTTTCTTTTGCAGAAATAATGGTCTGGTGTATGATCAGTGAGTATATTTATTACAAAAACTATGAATTGCCAATTTGAGGTAATTAACTTTGTGTTTAAGCAGAAGTAGTTAAATGTTGAGTTTTACTTATTTCTTACCTTACCCTTGTTTGAGGAAACTATGGAAAAACAAACTCTGTATTTAAGGAAGTAATGAACTTGAAATTATATATGCATGTGTAACTTTAAAATGATAAGACTTTTTACATATGCCATTAGTTGTAGTATCTAATGGTGCTTTCTAAAGTACTGTAGTTCAGCATCTGTAACACATGTGCAGTAATAAAGAAACAAATGGACTATCTTGGCAGTGTGCTTCAGATCCATTAAGATTACTCTCAATGCTTTATAACAATCTGTTTTAATACTGTTTTTCCGTAGGCCTAAGATCAATACACTTATAAATGGAATAAGCAAATACTTAAATATTCACATTATGCTTCAGTTTTCAGAGTCATAAAATGCATCTATTATAATTGTCAGAAAACTGTATTGTTACTTTCTGTTTAAGAACTCAATGGGAGGGTCTGTGTCCACTATTCACTGTGATAATTTGAGTTCACAGACTATTATTTTCTAAAAAAGCTTGGGTTTGATGCAGAACACAAACATAAAAGTTAGTGCACTACTGTTTTCAGCCATGGTCCTGTTTGATATAGGTGACCTAGTGAACGATAGAGTAGCTTTTCTTGAAATACTTCCTATCTTTTTATTGGACTAAACCTTGATAGGTTATTGTAGCACTTGAATTTTAATATGGGAATGAGATGTCCTCTTATTCACAACTGAATAATGAATCATGAGTACAGTTCACCTACTGCTAATAATAATGATTTCAGCTATCACTACTGACTGCAAGACAGCTAGATGAGGATATTTTAATACTTTATATGTGTAACAGAAAACTCTCATCCTTACCCTTCTTCTACTTGCTTCAACCCACCCATTGCTCACGGGGTTTGTGGTGGATGTAAGTCTTCAACGGTGTTGAGTAATTTAACTTGGAATACATTTATTTTAAATATGTATTTTAATAGATGGCCATTTTAAAACCAGACTTCTAATGACATTAATGTCTAGTATTTTAAAAAGAGAGTATAACTTGCAAATTGACTTAGCAGGTTGGTGGAGGAAGTAAACATATCATAGAATCATAGAATCCCACTTTGGAAGGGACCTCAAGGATCATGTGGTCCAACCTTTCATGGCAAAGCAAGATTTGGCTGGATGAAAGGATCTAGATTGCAAGTGTCCAATGTTGGGGAATCCACCACTGTGGTGGGGAGATTTTTATAAAGGCTGATTGTTCTTGCTGTGAAAAATTTTCCTCTTGTGTCCAGTTGGAATCTCCCAAGGACTAATTTGTACCTATTACCTCATGTAATTTCCATGTGACTCCTTGTAAAAGGGAAGTCTCCATCTTCTTTGTAGCCACCCTTTACATACTGGAGTGTGATGATAAGGTCTTCCCTAAGACTTCTTTTCTCAAGGCTGAACAACCTCAGTTCTCTAACTCCGTTCTTGCATCGCATGCTTCCCAGTCCTTCCTTTATGGCCCTTCTCTGGACCCACTCCAGCCTGTCCACATCTTTTTTGGAAGAGCGTGGACCAAAACTGAACACAGTATTTCAAATGTGTCCTGACAAGCTCTGAGTAGAATACATATACCAGAATACAGTAGCTAAAAACTGGAATGGTTTTCTAAACTCTCTTTCCTTTAAAATATTTCATGTAATACATCATATGAAATAGAAATTTAGGACTAATATCTTAGAGTGGTTGTGTCTGCATGTAATGAGATATGGTAGTAAGAAGTTAAAAAACACTCTAAAAGGTAGTTCTCTCTAATGTGGAAAACCTGTTTGTCCTCTATCATATTAATCAGTCATAGCAAAGTATTCATTCCCAAAGGGAAAGGTGGCATACTTGGAAAGCCTAGAGGAATGGAAGATTGTCATTCAATTCAGATGAGCTTTAATAATATTCTGATGAGAAATTGGGTTGCAAACTCCTAAGATTTAGATTCAGGTTGCTACAGATATGTTTAATTAAAGCTGAATCCCTTTAACCTTTCTTTAAGTATTCATGCAGGTTAAAGTCTGAAGCTAAATTTATGATTATATTGTATTTAAATTGAATATCGGGATTGCTTTTAATGAGAATTTTTTCATAAAACTTTTAATAACGAGAACTGTAATTGGACCATGTGAGGGAAAGTAGGGAATTTTAAACAGGGAAACAAACATGGAACTTTAATGACAGCAGCTGTTTAGGTTTTAAACTGAAATGTGATGGTATGTAATGTAAAAATAGTCAATTCATGCTTTGTATTTTAGTTCTTTGGTAAGGAGATTCAATTTCTCAGTATTTTTGTGCCTCATTCTGAGCCACTTTTTAATGAATGGCATAGCTCCTAGTTATAGAATAATTGTTAGTATCACTGTGCATTCTGGAAGAAAGGTAGAGTCGAGTACAAATCTGTATTTGGATTCAAGAATGAAAAACATCAATTCAGGAAAATACCAATACTTTCAGAGTTCTTTGTAACTTCTTTAAAACTCCATAATTGGGGAGAAGAAAGTATTACAACTGTTTGTGTTCTGGTATGGTGCTTTTTGCCATCTGAGAAGTATTAAATGAGCATCCAAAACCGTGAAGATTTGTCAATTAGTACTTTTAGCGTCTCAGTAAATCAAGTGTATGAGGCAATTAGCTGAATTTCTGATACTAGAGGCAGTATTAACAATATAGCTACCTAAAAATCTCTCCGTAATAACACACTGAATATTTTACTTGCATGCTGTCTCGCTGAGGAACTTGGTGTCTACTGGCAATTTATTGCTACTTTAAAATCAACTATTCCAAAATAAGTCACTGAACTGCAACTTCTGAGGGTAACCCACAGAATTTGTTTGGGAATTAGAATACTCCGAATTATATTTAGCTATGCAGAAACTCAGTAGGTTATCTGTAAGCAGTATTATAATTAAACCAAGAAAACCCCCAAACAAGCACACACACAAAACCCCTCAACAAGCCGCAAACACTTCTGGCTTTAAGACACTTGAAAGAGTAAAGTATGTACATGCTAATTTGGAGGTCAGTATTTGATATAATACACTGTCATATTTGTGGTTTCTGGCCTTTAGTTCCCTTTTCTCTTTTCTCTGCCTTCCTTTCACTCCTTCCCAGCTAACAGTAGATCTAAAATATTGAGCACTTTGGAATGTCTGTTTGGTTTTTGCTTTCTTTTTCTTTCACTAGCGGGAAAGGCTTCAGCTGAGGGTGGAAGGATGGTGGGCTGGTTGGTTTTGGGAGGAGGTTTATTTATTATTTAAGCTCTGACAGGATTCTTCACAGTGAAGAAAGGAGAATTTATGCCACCAGCCCTCATAATTTTGGTATCTGACAGCTGACTGTAAACTTTTCATAGTAGGAACTCTCCCTCCCCCAGGCTTGACTCAATTTGCACTGAAATGGAGTCTAAATGCTAGTGTAATATGATACCAAACTTCTTGCTACTTTCTTCAAAGCTTTGTACAGAGAAATACCTAGATTTCATGAGTAAAGTCAAACAGTGCTGTACTTCTATGGCTGCAGACTAGTGAAGGCAGTAGACCGAAGTATAAGCTGCTATTAATGTCCAGGGAGACTTCCTATCTGAGAAGTAGTGACATGTGTTCCTATGTCAGTGTTTGAGCTGTTTAGCCACTTTTTAAGCAGATTATGTTAATGACCCTGCTGTTGAGCTGTTGGCCATCAGGCAATATAAAAGGAGGATGACATAATTGGCCACTACATAGAACAGTATAGTGTCATTAGAGAATCTCTCCATTTGTGTCCCAAGCAAATGATATAAAGGTATTTCGTGAGGTAGTGGGAGTCTGATACCTCTCCCCTTGTCTGAACTGCTATTTGTGTGGTATCTTCCTCAAGGAAGCTGTGGGAATCCTTGCTGGACTTCATTTTCTGGGCAGTTTTCAGTAGTTACAACATTTACGCTGGAACACGTAAATGATTTGGTCAATATGTAAGAAGTGTTCCTCCCCTCTCTCACCTGTGAGAAGCAAGAGGAGTGTTAATTTCTGATATGAAACTCTAAGATAGCCATGAGCTTCAGAGCAGTATGGCTATAGATTTATCAATGTGAAAACAAAACTAGGCAGTGGAACAAGTCACTTAGTTTGATTTAGCTGGAAGTATTGCATTTGAATTGAGTTGTGATGTCAGACGGTAGAATCCAACCCATTATAGCTTAAAAGTCAGTTCTAGATTAAAGCTCAGTACGTGATTCTCTGGCACGCCAAGGGTGCAGTTCCAAGCGATGAGTTCCCTTGTGCCTCATGTTGCTGAGGTAGGATGTAAGGGCCTGAACTTTTGTATAGAAGCTTTTTTCTCTGTGTATGGCTTATGGGTTTTCTGTGATGGTGTCCTTGTTTCCAAAAACCTATTTAAGCTGATTACTTCTGCTGCTGGTAGTCTTCTCAGCCTTTTTCTGTTTGTAGCTATTGGCAGAGTTTTTGAAGTCCCTGTTCTCAAACTGGAGATGCTTTATATTTTCAACTTATGAATAGTCTGCTATTCCGTGTTTGGCTGGTTGCGGATTGTTTTGGTTTGGTTGGGTTTGTGTTTTTTGTTAATTGTGGTTTGGTGGGTTTTTGGTTGGTTGGTTGGTTGTTTTTTTTTTTTTTCCTTTTTCTGAGGCTTTTTGGCTATCTTTTGCCAAAAACTCTGAAAACCAAGCAGTAAAACCAAAAGAAGCCTAAGCCGCTTCCTCC
>JANHGB010025586.1:0-10989 GCA_026283785.1 Coracopsis vasa | reverse complement strand
AAGTTCGTCCAAAATATAAAAATAAAGAAGCTTTGAAACCAAATGGTCCAGGTAGTCAACTGACAGGAATGACAATGACTAGAAGGGAGAATGTGGGCAGTGCTTCCCTGCTCAAAGCTAAATAATGACATGTGTTTTGTTCTTCGGATTTATTGTCTGATTGTGTTGTATTGTGCTTTTTTAGTATGTCCCTGGTGTGTCACTGGAGAGAAATTACTTGCTCTTTCACTTAGTTATAGAATGGTTTCGAAAACACTAGCTGATCTAATTGTTGAAGTAGGCCCTCCACTTAGTGTCCTGAATAAGTGTGTTTATGAGGGTGACTTTGACAATTCACTATCACTGTATAGTTTTTATTTTAATATCACTACTGTAGGACAAACATTACAGCCTAGCTCTGACTCTTAGAATTTAGGTAGTTTTAGTTATATGCTCGCTTGAAAGCGGTTGGGTTTGTAGAGGAATGAAACCCTAAAATGGTCTCCTTCATAACAGTTTGTATCTGTTACTGTAGCATCAACTTCAATTTAAGCTTACAGAGTTGAGATTAAGAAATGTAACTTTTTGTTACAGGTTATCCCTAGAGAAAAAATTGATGAATTGCTCTCTGTCTGCTGGAATGGTTCATTTGAGAAACTGGAAACACTGGCAAAGGTAGAGTTCTTTTGGTGCTCTAGCCCGAATGCTTTTCTCAGTTGCTGCCCTTTGAATCCTTTGTTGCTGGGCTGAAGAATGTTTGGCTTCAGGTCAGTTAGGATTGACATTTCAGGAAGCGTGTCTTTTACCAGTTAGTACCCTGATCTTTCCCTTCTGAGCTGTCAAAAGAGCTGTCAAAGTTGCAAATAAGATTCCATACCAGTGTGATTGGCTTTCTCTTGAGTTAAAACTGATGACATGTGGAGCTGTTAGGCTGAATTAGGCAGCGTAGTTGTTCCTAGCAAGACACTTCGGCTTAAGAACTGTGTCTTCAGGGGACTGGGCTAGTCTCTGGACTGCTACCTTCCTTAGTTACACGGAAGCTGCATTGGATGCGAAGCATCTGAATAAAGCTGTGATAAGTCCTCATTTTTAACATATTTCACATCAGTCTTACAGTACAGCAGTGATTCCAGTTGTCTTATGAACTGCAGTGTCTTAAAATAGATCTTGCTGGAGATGGCACAAGCTAAGGGTTCATAGAGGTAGATTTATTTTAATACAGAAGATATTCTTACTCCCTCTGAAGAATGGAAAATTCCTCATCTCATGAGTTTAAAGGAAGCTCAGTCAGTCTTGAACTGGATTTTAAATCAAGGAGTTGTCCCTGACAGAGGGGAGGAAGCCATAGTACGTTCTCCCTTCCAGTGAAACGTTCCATGCCTGTATAAAAAAGCTGGTATTGGTCAGCCTCCTGCTTTTTCCTTGGCTGAGCCTGGTCAGGTGGTTTTGGCAGGATCTCTGGTTTTGAGTCTGGAAACCGGTAGCAGATGTTAGACTGATTTGTGCAGATGTCACTGCTTTCCACTTTCACGTTTACTTACCATCATGTCTGAAAATGTGTTGCTCCTAAGATGTGTTGATACAGATTTTCTAAATCCTTAGAGCTGCTATAGTCTTTCATCAAACCACTATCAAATCTAATGCAGTAGTTTGGAACTGCTCTCCAGTTCCTCGAGCAGGTATTTGATGATGGGGTTTTGTTTCAAGTATTAGTGCTTGATACGCAGTTGACACAACTTGAATGCATACTTCTTCAAAGCGCAGGTGTATATTTTGCTGTACAGAAAAATAAGGTTGCACCAGCTCTTCTGATTTCATAGACTTCTCTCTGCATAAATGGCTTCCTGGACACCTGTTCTCAGTATTTGGTGGTTTCGTAACTGGGCACTACTGATTTAAAAAAAAAAGGTGACCATTAATTGCCATGGGTTTTATTTTATTGAAAAAAGTTTTGGCCTCAGAGATCTCTGTGTGCCTGAGGCTGGCAACTGCTGGATGAAGAAAATAAAGGAGGTGGCACTTTAAAATGTGAAAGCTGTGAAACTACCACATGATGCTGTGGATGCTTTCCTAATTTTAGAATAAGATTGGACAGGTTCATTGGAGGTTCTTAAGCACTTGAAATGTCTCAAGCTCACAAAATGTAGATTGTCAGAAGCTGGAAGAATATTTGGGAAAAATTATTGCTATGTGCCTGCCAGGCCCTTGCAGTCTTTCCTAGGCACTTACTTGGGGTTGCTGTCAGGTGGGACGCTGAACTGCGTACAAACCTACCTCTAAGATGTAAAAGCTCCATAATACATTTCAGTACAGTCTTTCAGTTCAGAAAACATTTTAGATTGGTCTTCCAGTTTGTGGTGTTTCTGCTGCTGAATTGTTTCCGTGTTGCTCTCTGCCTGACACAGAATCTCATAAATGATGGGTATGCTGTTGCTCAGCTTGTAAACCAGCTGCATGATGCTGTTGTTGAGAGTGAAAATTACAGTGACAAGCAGAAGTCTGTCATAGTCGAGAAACTTGCGGTAAGTCTGTAGCCTGAGTTAAAACACAACAAAACAACATTAATCTCCACTGACTAATTCTTGTTTAGGAATCTCTCCCAAAATGCTGCGTTATTTTGATTTTTACTTCTGAATGTTTCTTGGTGGAACCTAAATTTTTGTCCTGAGAAATTTTATGAGAAGGAATTGAAATCCAGCTAAGTGAATTATTAGCCATATTATATTATTCTAATGGGACTCAAGAAGGAGATTTGTAGGTTTGGGGTTTGGTTCTTTTTGGGGTGGAGTGGTGGTTGGGGGTTTAGGGGTTTGGCTTGGTTTAATATAAGGTGGGAAGAAAAATTAAGATGAGATTACAGAACGGTTATGGTTGGAAGGGACCTCTGGAGATCATCTAGTGCAGCCCCACTGCCAAGGCAGGGCCACCTAGAGCAGGTTACACAGGAACACGTCCAGGTGGGTTTTGAATGTCTCCAGAGAGGGAGGCTCCACGACCTGCTTGGGCACCCTGTTCAGTGCTCTGCCACCCTCAGTGTAAAGAAGTTCTTCCTGACATTGAGATGAAACTTCTGGTGTTTTAGTTTGTGGCTGTTGCTCCTCATCCTATTACTGGGCACCAGCTGATAATTAAGACAGCACCTAAAGAAAAAAAATCAGGAGCTGCAAATTGCAGGGTTTTGTTCTGGTGTGTAAAATACACCCTGTCCAAAGAGCTCATTAACTTGCTAAACTTTGACCAAGAAGAAATGGCAGCTGTGGTGGAGGTTTTGCTAAAATCGCTAAAGAAGAGTGAATAGTGCTGTTCCTAGCAGTTACTTGCAGAGCAAATGGTGCATCCTTTCCTATAAAATGTCATGGCTTGGCCTCCCTGAGAAGATGGAGTTAGTTTGTCCCAGGTTGTTGTGATGGGTGTGTGATGTGTGAGTGCCAGAGGTGTCATAGCCGACTAACAGTTGGTGAACATCATCTTGGTGTTCCCCATTGTAACCAAAGGGACAACTGTCTTGAGCACCACCATTTTAAGAGGCTTTTACCTTCTCTTTTCTGTTGCAGGAAGTAGACAAATGCTTGGCAGATGGTGCTGATGAATACTTGCAGCTGATCAGTCTCTGTGCCGTGGTGATGCAGCAGCTAACACAGAACACTTAATGACTTCTGCAGCATGGAACAGCTTTTTTTTTCACAGTGGCCAAGGTTCTGAGGGCAGAGACCTGGGTGCTTTTGTAGTGGGTTGGGGATTTTTTGCAATAAAAGGGCTGCTCAGTGGTTGGAAAAGATTCTGCTGAAGTATTTTTTCACACTAGGTTTGAGTGCTCTCTGGCTGCTGAGGGGATAGTGGTGCTCCTGCTTTGCAGTTTGTTGTAGACTTATACCTGAAAAGGTAAATGCATCAGAAAATGAGCATATCCATACTGAAGTCATCAGGTGAAAGCAGATGAAGAAAGTGTGAGTTGTTCCTCTTAGCTGACATTGGTTGCTTTTGAAAGTATTGATGTGGCAAAACAATCACTTATTTACAGACCATGAGGCCCTGGGCTGAGCATGGCCCATGCTGCCTCCATTTTCTCTCATTTCTATCTCCTTCAGCGTTCAGTGCTGCAAAAATCACTATTAACTGTATTGCAGCACTTTTAAGTTCACTCAAGCTATGTAAGAAAAAGCATGGGGTGAATGGGAGGTAATCCTCTAAGGAAGTGGCTCTCTTTCTATTCTTGCTGACAAACTGAGTTTTAAATCTGGTGACGGGCTACAGAACATAGGGATAGCTGAGCATCTCTAGGTCAGTTCCTCTCATGGATGCTGCTTTGACCATCTGTTGCTTTCCTTGGCAGCAGACTTCCTTGACCTGGTAGTGCACACCAATGATGCAGGCAGTAGATTTTAGTACAAATTACTAAGCCAGCCCTTTCCTAGTGTGATGGGTGTCTCAGCTTAGGGCGACGGACAGGCGTTGGACAGGATGGAGATAGGACATGACACCCAGAAACAGCCTCTAGCACTTCAAGATCACCATCTTCTACTGTTGAAACAGCCCCTGAAGTCCCTGACAAAAGAGGAACTGTGCAGAGCCAGTCATGCTCAACCCCAGCAGCAGCTGGCACCATGCCAGACTGAGCACCTCCCCAATGAGAGACACCCCCCGAAAATCAAATATTTACAATTTAAGTGAATATAGAAGTATTTTATTGAACATTCAAACTTCATTAAGACATGTGCAATATGGCAAATTTTACTGGGTTTAACCCTAACTAAGACAATAGTATGATTGCTTGCTTGCTGGGGCTTAGCAACAGGGTCCAAATCACACTTACCACTAATTAAATACTTTATTGAATAAATACATATGAAACAAAAATGCATTTTAATGCTCTTATAAAAGTTTAGAGATTTTGAAAGGCCTTTCCAATTCAATCTGAAGTGTAAGTACATATAATAAAGGAAGGTAGGCTAGTTTAACATAATTGGCTGACTTTATACAGCACTTATATCTTTTAGTCCATAAGTAAATTATTAAATGATAAAGAACATCTAATACAACCACTTCTATGGAACTAGGAAATAAATTTCTAATAAAGAAAAAATTTACAGACCCCATGACTTTCCACCCAACCCCAACAGTCTAACCCTAAAGTGGATAAAGCCAATGGCTTTCCCCACAAGAGCTCACGACAAAAGTCGCTTCTCTTATCAAAATTCTGTATTTCTGATCCGTAATGAGCATTGAGACAAGATTCAATATATCCCCAAAGAAAGAAGCACAATGCACGTTGTGAATCGCCTATTCAGCAACAGCGAGCACTGCATCAAACCACCTCATTCCAGGGATTAAATGAGATCAGCCACATTCATCGGCATCTCCTCCACTGTAGTATTGTAGAAAGTCTCAATGTCTCGCAGGATCCTCTTGTCCTCTTCAGTGACAAAATTTATAGCCACACCTTTTCTGCCAAAACGACCACCACGACCAATTCTGCACAAAAAGAGAATGCATTTGACAGATGTTAACTAATCCACTGCAAATGTTTGCAAGATCCACTCATCATTAACTGCTGCTACTCTGGCATCTGCCACTGGCCAGGTTATGCTGTGTTTACAGGACCAGCTGCTACCAAAGTCCCATCTGGTCAGAAAAAGCCAGCAGCACAAAAAAAGTGTCCATCCTATGGAGAGCAGCAGAGCAGATGAGGTTACTCATTTGCCTGCAAGGTAAGAATTTAATGGTTGGTATTGTGGGATCAAGTCCTGACTGCACCTCTTTCCCCTCTCTTCAGCCAATACATCTGTACCCATACCTGCATTCAAAGAAGCTCTTGTTCAAAAACCAGACTTCCCATGTTTATCCAATTACAGCCAGTAACAAGGCCAGCACGCTCAACTTAAGAATTTTAATTAAATGTAACTACTTGCAGTGGGAAAACTTAGGGTTTGTGCTTTTTGTTTAACGGAAATCCAAGCTCAACGTTGTTTTTAAGCCCAAGTTGGTCCCTTACACATCAGTGCATACACTTCAGTTACACCCACCACCATCAGTTCTACCTTCCTGCAAACTGCACAATAAAGTACCTTGTCCAAGAGCTAGATACACAAAACTGGCTCACAAAGCTCATGAATAATCATGACAAAAAAAAGAAATACCAACTCGCCCTTTATTCAAACTGTGCCGATAACGAATCCACGTCCTAAATGACGTCAACGCCGTTTGAGCACCATCTTGTGTCATCAACTGCTGCTATGGACTCCTGTATTTTTTTACATCAAGTAACAAAGTACAGTTTACTTCACTTAGGGACAGTCACTAGAAGCAGTTAACTAAACCTAGGCCAACAAAACTCAGATTGCTATCAGAAGACACACACCACGGAGGGAAGAATCCTGGTGTTTAAGAGGAGCCACCAAGAGCACAGAAGGCACTAGGAGCATGAACACAGCTAGGCCTCCAAAAATGGAGGCAGTTCTTTAACTGCTAGTTTGCTAACAGTATTAAGGTTTGGTCACCGAGCAGCAGCAGCAACTGAAGATTAGCTAGGATCTGTACACATGGAGCTACATGGCTGTCAAGATGCTATCTTAGGTAAATGGGCATTGTAATCCTACTCCATGACCTATGTGACAAAGGTAGTTCAGTAGCTGGCAATTTCCTCAGATCTCAGCTATCACTGAATCCATCACATATCTAAGTTTTCCCACTGCTTCGGCTTTATTGTCCAAAAGTGCTACTCCTTCCTCTGTTCAGAATCAGCTGTGCAAGTCAGGGCTTTTTAAAGCTGAAGCACCACTGGTGTTATTTCCTGCTAGCTTTTTAGCAGTTACTGTACAAATGGATGCATGACACCCCATTATTGGCAATGACTAAAGATAGAAACAGGGGAGGTTTGGTGCCGATTCTGCCAAAGACATGACACTCAGCATTGCACACCAAGTAGAGGATAGAGCCAACTAACCTGTGAATGTAGTTTTCACGATTGGTTGGCAGGTCATAGTTTATAACCAATGACACTTGCTGCACATCAATGCCACGAGCCTGAAAAGCAATACAGAGTCAGTCACTCAAGTCACAGGCTATAGGTGAAGTTACTTATCCCATGCTTTTGTCGGCCACATGGTTAGTGATGAACTACAACTGTGTAGCCCATAGTGGAGCGTAGTCTTTACTCTTCCAAGAAGCTCCAAGTAGTTCAGGCTACAAGAACCTTCACCAAATTATGAAGCTTTTGGCATCAGCTTTAAACAAATGTCTTGAGTGGAAGAGAATGCTCACCAGCAAGTCAGTGGTGATCAGGACACGGCTGGATCCTGATCTGAACTCTCTCATGATAACATCCCGCTCCTTCTGGTCCATGTCACCATGCTGTAGAATTAAAAAAAAACTGTAAATACTACAGTTCCAATACTTCAGATTGGGATAGCCTTCAAAAACCAAAGTGATGTATGAAACCCAGCGTCCCTACCTGCCGGGGGAACAAAGCAGGTAGGGATAGAAGGAAACATTTTTCTTTAAGCAGGGGGAACGATAATACAGCACTGCACAGCTATATCATAACTTTCCTGCTTTTCATTCACATACAGCTCATTATGATTTGGTTTTCAGTACAGGCACAAAATCTCAGAAGTTACGTGGAAGCATCAATCCTTACCAGAGCTGAGACAGTGAAGTCCCGGGCATGCATTTTCTCAGTAAGCCAGTCTACTTTTCTCCTTGTATTCAGGAAAATAACAGCCTGTGTAATGGTCAGCGTCTCATACAAATCACAGAGAGTATCGAGCTTCCACTCCTGAACAGAAGAGAGAAGGTCAGGAACTGCGTCATGCCACTGACAGTTCAGGCATAACAACAATCCCAAACAAAGGCTAAAAATCAAAAGCAGTAACAATTACGCATGCCCTAGTGCAGGGTTATATTCCATAAAACCTGAGAAGTTGTAACAACACACTAATCAAAGCTTCTGCATCAACTGTCGCACCAAATCTTAAGACACAGGACACTGGACATTAAGAAAGAGGTCCACCCTAGTCTTTTCTGATCCAGTGCAGTTCTTCTTCTTCCTGCATGTACTCTGCTAGCATTACTACAGAAACCAAAGCTCACCCTTGGTTTCTGTAATTTTAGCACAGTGCTGTAACAAGAAGTTGAAAGAACTTAACTCTTCTAGGCAGAGCAAGTACAACTGATACCAACCTCTCTTTCAACATTAATGTAGAATTGCTTGATACCCTCCAGAGTCAGTTCTTCCTTCTTCACCAAAATACGTATGGGATCTCTCATGAACTTTTTGGTCACTTCCAACACATCCATTGGCATTGTAGCCGACAGCAACACAACCTAGAATGTATTACTTTGTGTTAGCACATACTTACGTACACCAGTTTTGATTTAAGACAATTCTGCAATTTTCAGCTACACTTTAACTAAATCTGCATCTACCAATTTAACCACATAGGTGTTTTTTTTACCTGGATGTTTGTGCTTAATTTTTGGAAGATCTCATAAATCTGATCCTTAAATCCACGGCTCAACATTTCATCAGCTTCATCCAGAACAAACATTTTGATCCATTTAGGTGCTATTAAAGAAAAAAACAAGAATATCTCTTTAAGTTTCAGAAGCATACTACTTTTATTAACACCACTCTCCTTTAGGACTAAACTTTCCAGTACAACTCTAAAATCACAACAAATGTATTACTCAAGTTCCTACTTGGTGTGAAATTTATACTGAAATTTATTATCAAGAGCAAAATTAAATTCATACTTACAAAGGTAGCGTCTGTTTAACATATCAAACACACGCCCTGGAGTCCCAACCACAATGTGCGGAGCCTCAGCCTGAAGCTTTTGCATTTCATTGCGGACATTTGTACCACCAATACAAGCATGGCATGTTGCTCCCATGTAGTCACCAAGAGCCAGAATTACCTTTTGAATCTGAAAATAAAGCCCTTCTGTTAGTAGCAGCTCCTAGTACATTGAAGACTAAGCCCTGTTAGGCATTGGTGCTTACAGACTTTGGAAGCCAAGAGAGCAAACAAGGACAATGTGTCTCCTATGGTCAGAACAGGTAGCTGCTAATAATGGTTTTGCCCAACTGCTTATTACTGAAGTTGTTTACTAGAAAGCTGAAGTCAGAGGTATACTTTTGTCCTCCCTAGTTGCACTAGCTAAAGAAGTGACTATAATGCATCCATTGGCAGTAGTTAAACAGCAGGGTCTCTGCTTTTCAACTGTTTCAACTTTTGAGGTTTCCAACTGTTAAGGTCTGCATATTAAGCACTTACAGGAAGATCATGAAAAGAGCATGTAAATGCACTGCAATACGCCAGGCTTCAAGCACGTCTAACCTCACCCCTGTCTTCAGAGTAGAACTAAGGCTGAACATTCTGATCACAGGTTCTTGTTCCACAATCTACCTTATATACAAAAAAAAAAAAGAAAAATCTTTCCTGTCTCATTTATTGTGTTTAGCTTTACCTTCAAGAATCTTCACAACAGCAGTGGCATCTCAGTATATTCTAGTTGAATAGGAAGTTTTATATAATCTACTTTCTATTCTATTTGAGCTCTGTCCAATGTTTCATCTTAAGACCCCACGTTACTGATATGTATTAATCCTAAAATTTAAATATCCCCCTGTAAGCCTCATTAAACATTCCCACTTAGCAAAACAAAATACCAAGCCTTGAAGGTGAAGCAGACATGCGACAACACTGCCAGGAAAACATCACAAAAAATACAAAAGTGACCACATGCACACTGCAGTTTTCATGTTGCACAACTGCATGCAAATTCAAGTAACTTCAAAAAAGTATGCTTTGTTTCCACTCAGAACACAGTAATGAAGGGTTTTGTATTTTTTCTGCTGCAGGTGCCCCCTCAGAAACATACACAGCACTGCAGCTGGCTGCTGCATCGCTGCCCCGGCACACCCACCACATACACCAACTCCCTTTTTGAGTGGGCAGAGAACTTGTGGGACAGAAGCCAGTTTATATCCCCCATGACTCAACACAAAAAGGGTTCTGAATGGATGTTATCCACAGCCCCTTAAGTAGTCCATTTGTCTCACAGTTGTGAAACCTGAAACCTATGCAACACACAAGCAACTTTTTATTTTAACTACACTATCAATACCTGTTGAGCCAGTTCTCTGGTAGGGGCCAATACTAGTGCTTGGGTCTCCTTGAGATCAATCTCCAACTGCTGCAGGATGGAAATAGCAAATGTGGCTGTCTTGCCAGTACCTGACTGAGCTTGAGCAATCACATCATACCCTAAAAAAAGTAGGATACACATTTACTGCTCCCACACAGGTCATTCATGTTTTCCAGTTTATTTTATCCCCTTTGAAATAAGTGATCAGTATTAAGACTTCTCTCCATTTCAGGTCAGTCCCGAAAGATGGTGTACCATCATATCACTTTTTTAGTAAGGATTAAAAACGGGTATTGCACCATAATTCACCCATGCATATATTTTATATTTTCCCAATTATAGAATGCTGGTAATAAATGAATCACCCACATACCTTTGATGCATGGAATAATAGCTCTCTGCTGAATAGCTGATGGCTTCTCAAAACCATAAGCATAAATGCCCCTTAGAAGGGATTCTTTTAAATTCATATCATCAAAATTGTCAACAATCTCATTCCAATTGCTCTGTAATAAAGGAAAAAAATACAAAATATTAAATCCAACACTGATCTCTGTCAGTGATTATAAATTCTCAAAGTCAGTTCTCATGTGCTCACCTCAATGACACCATCAGGGTCCATTCCCTCTGGGCCGCCATGGTCTCTGTCACCAAACAGAACAAGCTGTTAACACAGTAGCAACTAACATGCAGAAGCGAGCTGACACCTTGGCTGCCAAAAGCCATATCTGGAACCCGTGACAGATCATTCTAGCAGGTGCGTTGATGTTTTGGCAACAGAGGGACCCTACCCTCTCCCCACCGGCTTGGGTGCCACTAACCCAAGTCCCTCAGCTCTCAATGTGACAAAAAATCATTAGAC
>JANHGB010025585.1:0-31241 GCA_026283785.1 Coracopsis vasa | reverse complement strand
ACAAGCGTGTCAAGGTCCCTCTGGATGGCATTCCTTCCCTCCAGTGTATCAACCGAACCACACAGCTTGGTGTCATCCGCAAACTTGCAAACTCAATCCCACTGTCCATACTTGAGCTTTGCTGAGGAGAGCTTCTGATGGCACTCTCATGTTCTTAATACAATATGCTGCATAATATCTAAGTATGTTCTCAGCTCAGTTGGCATCTTTCTTTGCTTTGGGGCTCAGTGCCTTTTATTACAGATGTATAATCCTTGCATTTGCTCTGTGACTTGAAGCAACTAACATGCTATTATTTTCTGTGAGTGACCTAATAGTGAGGGAAAGTACCGAGTATTTTACTAAGTGATAAAGTGTTCTTAAAGTGATAACACATGTTAGCACAAAGCAGATTCTAATATCTTCTCTGTTGAATTTCATATTCATGAAATTAGGACTCACGAAATGGACTAAATCCAAGTACAGTGTGGGCAGGTGCTGTGCAAGCTTTCCCTCCCAGCTTCTCCCAGTGCCCCTTCATCTCAGTTAGTTGCTGTTTTTACACTCTATCTCTTCACGGCAGAAAGGCGGTGTCTTTATCGTGTGGACAAACATTTGGTGAGTTTTGAGATGAAACCTCCACATTATTTCCCCTGTGCAGGGTCTGAACTGTGTTTTTTATAGGTGAGAAAATGGTGGCCTGATACAGGTTCCCACCCCGTGTGAACAAATGATGAAGGAGTAAAGCCTCAGACCTTGTTGCTTCTCTTTGCTCTCCTCTGTACTCAGAAAACATACATAGTATGTAGTGAAAGCCCATCTTTAAAGAATCTGGCAGAAGATGGTTGTTAATAGTGATAATGTTCAAACAAAGGCTTAATAGGGATATGGCTGGTGTTCTTGGCTTATTTTGGGGTCTTCAGTTAAATAAGGGTGTCCTTTAACAGTCATCAAACTATAAATTAAGTACAAATCCCATGATCTCTGAATTTATTTGCCCCAACCGTGTCCTCCAAATAACCTTTAAAACTAATTTTGCATGTTTTGTATGTGTGTATATATGTATAATAAAAATGTAAATGAAAGAATCAAAACCTGGTAGCTTTACCTCATAATGCTGCACTTGAAGCACACAGGGAGAGAGTAAACATTGGGAAAAAAAGAAGTATTAGTAGCTCTAGGAAGCATAGAGTGTTTAATATCCAGATTAAATATTGGTGGAGCTTGAGCTCCTTTTCTGTCAGTCTATCACCTGCTGTTGTAAAAGGCTGCTGTCACATATCTCCTGACCAATTATGTCTGCAGTAGCTCGGGAAGAATCCTCTATCCGGCTGCTCACAGTGCTGTGGGCTATGAACAGGAGGCTTCCCTGAATTATTCTCAGGGTAAACCCTTTATGGGTTTTAGAAACAATTAACTTATCTATTTTCTACTAGTCCAAAAGCTTTATGGCTAGCACAAATGTAAATTTATTTTAACCTCAAATCCAATGTATAATTTTTGTGGAACTGGAAGTAGGGAACCAGTGTGATTGGAAGATACATTTCAATTAATTCTTCCTCCAATGCTTTATCTCCTCTGCATCAGAACCTTTTATAGTGTTAAAATTAACAATTATGCAGCTGATGGCTGGCTGAAACCACAGGGGATCTGGAAAGGGCCTCAGATAACACAACATGTATAAATCATTCAGGAGAACAATTCATGAAAGAAAAGTTATCTGTGTTTTGGATGACATTGGAAGAACTAAATAGGAGTCAATTTGAGGAAGGGACATTTTGCTCCATTGTCCGGCCTGGCTTTTTTTCTTCTTTCTTTTTTTTTTTTTATTGTGTTGTAATATACATTTTCAAAATTAATTAACCATTAACAGCAAGATAAATGTTTCTTCTTGTGTTAGGGAAATGCTGGCCTCGGTGGTGAAAGATTATTTCACATGAGCAGCACTCTTCAAGAAAGCTGTTGCCAGATAAGGTGGCAACTGTACTTTGAAGAGGAACAATGAGAAGTGACAGACAAGACCGTGTTTACCAAGCTGAATAGAGGACTCGCAGGTTTCCATTCACTGCTCGGTTACCTAAGCCCAGGGAATCAAAGCTGGAGTGCTGTTTCACCAACCTGGATCAGTAACAAAGTGGTAACTACTTCAGAATATAATAACATGCCGTGAAATCTTACTCCAGGTGGCAATGAATAACATTTTGTTAAATTTCATTTTTATGAAATGCCTAAAAAAATACATTGTTGGAACCGCTCTTGTGTTTATGCATTTGGCAGCTGTGGAGTATTTTTGTCCCGTGACTTTTTCTCAGCATTCAGATTCTTGATTACAGGTTGGGGTGTGAACGCAGCATGTGAAATCCTTCTACTTCAGCCAGGCCAGAAATGTAGAAATAGGAAGAAGATGTTCTTGTTCTGCAACTTAGAGAAGATCTAAATTTGGCAGCCACGCTGTACATAGAATGACATGGGACTTGTGTATGTGCAGTGCTCCGAACCACAGTCCTGAAAGAAGCTAACTCTTGGAGCATTGTACCAATTCACCCTATCCAGAGAAGACCATTGGAAATAGGAACCTTTTCCCATTTTGTCTCTAACACTGCAGAGCTGGCAGAGTTGGTACCTTGAGCGCAGGATAGGACAAGCCACCTTCACCACATTGCTTGTGAGCTTTGATAAAGTGTTCAATTTTTATTTCTTTTGCGCTGTGCAAACATACGTGATGCTATAGTCCTGAACCCAAATATTTATAGAGCTGAGGTCTAGAACAATCCTGCTGTCTGCCCACAGCATCAGCCATTTCTTTGTAGATGTGAACAGCAGAGATCAGCACTGCCAGGTGGGAGTTTGAACAAGTTCAGCAGGAAAGAAGAACTAGAACAGAACATGCATGCTTTATGTATGTAATGGGATTGTTTCTTCATTCTGTCACAGATATATCAAGCCATTGCAGCAGCTTTATGCTTGAGAACAACACTTTAACAGAATTTGTGACACACAAATGGCAAACAAGCAGACTGTACTTACACATGTAGATGTATATACAGAAAGTAAAAGCTATATAAAAAGGGCTACTAGATACAATATTTATTTTGACATATATTACTTATGTGAAATTGGGAGTGTAAGTTTTCAGACTGTGCATATCAGCTGCTGGGTAACTATTACGGTTTTTTATCATGTATATTATATTCATTTTTCTCATCTGCATTTATTTTTACATGTGAGCTGTTTTCATCATCAGGTTCTAACAACAATATTAATTTGGCAAGGCTACATAACAGATTCCTAATTTACATCACACAAAGTTTGTATCCATGAATGTGTCTTACTAGAACATACAAGCATCTTTTTTTCATTCGAATCCATTAAATACAGACTTTATGGATCACAGGTGCAGAAAATATTTGGCTCAAATTACAGGTTTTTGTTAACTGACAGAAAAATATTTGCTAATATGTGGAGGGGAGAGAATCCTTTGTGTTAATTTTGACATACATGTAGTAACTGCAGAGTATATTTTCTCTTAATGGCAGTCAGTAGGTTAGTTTGATCTAGAAGCCCTGCAGAAGTAATACAGACCTTTCTTATGTATGTTATCAAGCTCTTTAGAGACATGTTGGGAAATGTAGCTTATCAGTTATGCTAAGTAGTGAAATATTGCTAGTATTCAATAGCACAAACACATGTATGTGCAACATTTGACAAAATCCCTTTGCTGACAGCCTACAGAAGTGGAAGGCTGAGATTCTTTGTTGTATCTACTTGTGCCACAAAGGAAGTGCAGGTCAGGGACCAGCTCACTGAGCTTTAACCCAAAAAAATATTTCTTCTGTGCTTGGGGAAGTTTTTCATTATGTCTGATTGCTTTGGCTTTCTTCAGGATATATTTTTTTTACAAGCTTCAGAAAACTGAGTTTTAAAGGGGTATTTCTTGGTTTTGATTTACATTATTAACTTTCAACATAGTCCTTCATCACATAGAGATAAAATAGTGTGGTTTGAAAGACAAGGGCACTTGTTTGGTAGAAGAATTTTTGCTGAGGCATTTAAGCCAGTGACATTCCTTCCAACTGCCCTTTTCCTCTGCTAGAAGTTATCGCGTATGGAACAGGAGTGGCTGAAGTGAACACGTGTCGGTTTCATACCTTTGTCAGTCCCAAGACTGATGTTCTAATGTAAACTCTAACTGATGGATGTTCATCCTGCTATGTCAAGCTGAAGTTCAGATACTCCCAATATCCACTCGGTAAATGGAAACCACATGTGCAAACTGCTGGCACCATTATTAAATCCCAGGCAAGCTGTCCCTCAGAGTCCTAAGGTTTCTTGAAATGCAATCCTTGCTCTAAGACTGTCCTCTCTTCTGAAAGAAACACTGCTTAGATCTCTCTGTTTAGTTTCCTCACTACAAACTATCGTGATAAAGAGTATTCATTTAGTTCTGTAAGAAGATATTCATAAACACAGGCAAAAATCCAACTGCAACTTCATTGCACCAAAAATGCAGATTTAAGTCAGCTGACTTTCTTCACAATGGTACAGTTTTCCTCAGCAAATCTTTTTCAATTAAAAAACCCAAATA
The DNA here is from genome assembly GCA_026283785.1 of Coracopsis vasa. Lineage (NCBI taxonomy): Eukaryota > Metazoa > Chordata > Aves > Psittaciformes > Psittacidae > Coracopsis > Coracopsis vasa. Next base: position 26,677 of record JANHGB010025585.1, on the reverse strand, counting down.
CATTTGTTAAAGTGACTGTTTCATGTAGCATTTTCTAAAAAGATGTTTTCAGATCTGTATTTTAATGATATTCTTAATGTAAATAAAATATGAAAACAGCACCAACCATTTTGCTGTGAGTAAAATGAACTTCTCTCCAGATTTTTCAGAACTGCTACCACAATGAAAACTCAGTTGTTTTACTTATTTTAGTCTGTGTGTCCACCTATATGGTCTGAAAGCCTAAAAAATATTGGTGCTTTAAAAGAAGTCTTAGAAAAACTTACACTTCACATAACCTCACATAACAAAGACAGGAGAGGCAGAAGAATTTGGCTGTAGAAAGAGCAAAGGTGGGGCTTTGAGCAACCTTGTCTAGTGGAAGGTGTCCCTGCCCATGGCAGGGGGAATGGAACTACATTGGTTCCATCCAATCCAAACCATTCTGTGATTCTATGATAGAAGGAAAGTGGACCATGAATTAAATTTCTCCTTGTGAGAACAGCTTTGCTGTTGCTGAAGTCACAGAATATTTTACAGGTAACCCACGGCTTATACACATGGCTAGTTACTGTAAAGCATTCGTAGGTCACTTGGAAAACACGAAGTGCTGAGTATTGCCCTTCTGCGTAATGACAGTTGTATGGAACTCCACCATACTGGATGGTTGCTTTACATGAGAATGTGGCAAGAAAGAACTGCGTCCTCTACAGAAAAAACAAAGATCCTAGAGTGCAGTACTTTAGGAGGGTGAGCAAAAAGAGTGGGCAAAAAGGTGGCAGTACCTTGTTGGCAGCAAGCTTAGAGGCTGTGCAGGGAAGAATCCAGGATTCCCTGGGCTGGAAAGGTCAAAGACCTGCACATATTGCTGTGCAAGTTAGTGGTCAGGACCTGAGCTTGGCTCTGGTAGAGGGAAAACAATTATTTTAGTCCTCCCACTTTCCCATGTTGCACATTTTATCCAACATATGCTTTATGTACAGTACTGAAGTGGCCTCTGATAGGAACAAAACCCAAGGATCTCCTATCAACCCATCCCCCATGAAACTACAAAGTGATGCTGTATTTGGGGTTTCTCTACATGGATCTTGTAATGTTCTTGATGCCGGTTGTTTTCCACACAGGAGAAAGAAGGTGTGAAAGTAGCCCACAGTTTTTGCAAGCGAGCAGAATAAAACCGTATCTGTAACAAGTATCTTTAGGAAGCAGAATATATATCCAGAGCACTCAGAGCGAGAGCTGTTAGTCTTCTTGCAAGCATTTCCACCTACTCCCATGACTCTTGTATTCCTGCTGGAAAGTAGCCCAGCTTCAAAAGGAAAGATTGCATTTAAATAATGTGGGGCACGCTACTCTAAATAGCACTGAAGCCAAACACAGTATGTGTTACTGGGTAACTTAACTTCCTGTATGTTTTCCTTTTGAAAACAGACCACAAAGAGATGGAAAGATTTAATTTAATCAATTAAAATAATTTCTGCCAGCATTTTCAAACATCTGCACCAAATCAGGAGACTCTCAATGACACTTCCTAAAATTAGGTTTGATGTTGATGGGTTGACATTTTCCAAAAAAGGCAAGAAAAATCCTGACCGTCCCTAATTCCGCATGAATTCTCCCCATGAAATATAGAGAATATTTCCTCTTTTCACACGTGTGAGGCTCTGTCCTCATAATACTGCTATGACACTGTGGTGACCACAGGCTTCCTCTGTCTCTGCACTGTTACACAGAATGTGCCGCATGGCAGTTGGCTCAATAACCTGATGAAGGAAACAGAAAAATTATAGGTGTGTATTAGCTCTAGAATGTTTTAGCTGTAAAATCTCATAAGAAGAAAAAGCATTTACACAATAACTTATTAAAGAAAGTAGTGTTATAAATCATCCCATAAAGAGAAGAAAATCAGCCCATAAAGAGAAGAAAAACTTAATTACATGCTTTATCTTCAAAAGTGATGAATTTCAGAACGATCTGCATATCAGGTACCTTGTCTGTATTTTAGTGCTAAAAGGCTTCTGTTGACATACATCCAGCTTCTGCTACCTCTCTTTGACACTTCACATACTTACTTTCTTTTTAATCTCTGAAGAACCGAAATATTGTGAGGTCTTTGCTGGTGCCAGTATGGATAGAAGCCATCACTAAAGAGATGTATATTGCAATTGGCAAGATATAAATCACATACTGTATAAATATAGAGGTGTTTGTGTGTCAGGATGTTGGCAAGTGGTTTGTGGGAAAAACTACTCCATTGGATGCTGAAAGCATCTTTCAGACCTACCATTTAAGACTCCTCTTTTCTTGCTGTTTTTGTGCGAGTCTTTGGATTGCCATTAGGGGCATATGTGATCGCCTGTCCAGATGGACAGAAGTGCCTTGAGAAAGGAGAGTTCTTGCCACGTTCCTAGTGAGAATGATGCTGTTAGGAATTTGTTTCAGGATTTGTTTGTTTCTTTCTTTTTTTACAATCACTCTCTTCATTCAGTAATGTTAGCACTTGTTTATTTGTACGGGAGCTTTGTTCTCTACTAACACTGTGGCTTTAAACTGCCTTGCTGTCTCTTTGAAGCATAGTAGTCATCCATTTCCAAACCTCAGCTCCAGATTGCTGCTCCTTGGCTTACTGCTTGTCATTTCCTTTATGCCTGTATCTTTAGGTATTTTTTTGCTTTGATGAACTTCTCTCAAGCTGGCTGCAAGTTCACAGGTCTCACAGTGTGGCTTAGTGCAGCTGCTTTGCAGGGCTATGACCTTATTGAGGTCACAGAGAGATACAATGGGATGGTTCACACAACTGAAGTGCTACAATGAAGAGATGTGGGCTGTTGCTGCTGAAGAACTGGGCAAGAAGGCAAGGAAAGGGAGTTGCCCATTATTTGAGACAGCAGCAGGAGTACACAGGGCTTTGCATGGGGACGGATGGTGAGCCAGCTGGGAGTTTATCAGTCAGGATAAGATGGCAGACCAAGATGAGTTTCGTTGTGGTGGGTGTCTGCTACAGACCACCTGAATAATAGCAATAAGTAGATGTGGTACCCTCTTTAGAAAACTGGAAGAAGACTCACATTTCACAGAATGAGCTGGTGGTTGCGGTTGGAAAGGATCTCTGGAAGTTGTTTGGTCCAATCCCCTGCTCAAGAAGGGTCCCACAGAGCTGGTTGCCTTTGTAGGGCCTTGTCCTTGAACCATCCCAATATCTGCCATTCAGAGGGACCTTGACAGGCTGGAGAAATGGGCTGGTGGGAGCCTTACGAAGTTCAACAAGGGGAGGTGCAAAGTCCAGCACTTGCGAAGGAACAGTGGCATGCACCAGGGACAGGCTGGGAGGCTGACGGGCTGGAAAGCAGCTTTGCAGAAAAGGACATGGGGGGCTGGTGAGCACTAAGTGGATCATCAACCAGCAATGTGCCCTTGTGACAAAGAAGGCCACCAGTATCTTATGCAGCATCCTAGGATGAAAACATCACTAATGGGTTGAGGGAGGTGATTCTTCCTCTACTCAGCACTAGTGAGAGGCATCTGGAGTTCTGTGTCTAGTTCTGGGCTCCCCCACGCAAGAGAGACATGGACATACTGGAGGGAGTCCAGTGGAGGGTGGCAGGGTGATTAAGGGGCTGGACTGTCTCTCCTATGAGGAAAAGCTGAGAGAGCTGGGACTGTTCAGCCTGGAGAAGAGAAGGCTCAGGGGATCTCATCAGTGCACGTAAATACCTGGAGAGAGGGTGCAAACAGGATGGAGCCAGGCTCTTCTTGGTGGTGCCTGGTGAGAGGACAAGAAGCAATGGGTACAAACTGAAACGTGGGAAATGCCATTTAAGCATAAGAAAAAAAACCACATTTGCATTGTGTGGGTGGTCAGACACTGGAACAGGTTTCTCTCCAAATTTGGAGATATTAAAGCCTGACTGCACAGGGTCATGAGCAATCTGCTGTAAGTGAGCCTGCTTGACCAGGGGAGTTGGATTAGACAATCTCCAAAGGTGCCTTCACACCTCAGCCATGCTATGATTCTCTCATATATCTTCTTGCACCTCTTAGTCCTTAACATTGAAAGAAAGGCTGACTAGATAGAAAGGTAGAAAGATGAAATGGTTCTTTGATCAACTTTGTGCCCTTGCAGAAAAGGAGTATATATATGCGGTGAAGATTTTATGCACGTTACCTGGAGGAATCAACAGGAAATTTGAAGTAAATGGAGGAGATACCCTGGGGAAGCAATCTGTCTCATATGTCTCCAGCAAGGGATGCCAGTAGCTTTGATTGAGTATTTAAATATCCAGACAACATAGACCGTGCCAGCAAATCAATAACATTCTCCATTTGTGAAATATATATATATTTTTTTAAAGGCAGTATTTTATGACTAGATCTTCATTACATATAGGGTCAATGGGCCCATTTCCCAGGACCCTGGTCACAGCTAGTTGGGAGTCCCCAGCTGGGGTAGTCTAGGCTTCCATGCTAAGTCTGCGAGCTGTGGGATGTAAAGGACTATGGACACGGCAGGCTGGAGTCCAGTTGCCAACCACTGCTGGGGTCTGATGTCTTTCAGATCCATAGACAGCACCATAAGGACTAGATCAGCTTGAGGTACAGCTGAAGAATTAGGAAGGATCTAGGAGTTTGTGTGTGTATGAATCTTGATGCAACAGAGAGTCTGGCCATACATATTTAAAATAATCATACTGAAGAGTAAACCATAAAGACTATTGGAGGCTTTTCCACCACGTTATCTCAGATCAAATTTATGAGACGATTGATTTATTCTAAATCTACAACATATGCAATTGAAAAAACATTACACTGACACTTTTTTATCATTTGTCTTGAACAGTATCAAAATCAGTTATAATTCCTGAGAATGAATTCCTGCAATTAGTTATCTCACTTGGATATGAATCGCTAACCTAGAGCTGCAAAGCCATGCATGTAATTATACCACTTTTCCCACTTTCACTCACTCTATTATGATAACTGTAACCAGCCGTGGTATGAAAAACTGCTTCTATACTTCATCTATAGTCTGTTCTAAAATAATTTCTAAAAGATAATGACCTGTGCCACCTCAAGAGAAGAATTAATAATTAAATATATTATTTTTAATATTTCATTTACTGTCCTCAAAAAGACAATAATTTAAACTCCTACATATATTTTTCCACATTATTTGAAGTTCATCATCCATTCCTTAGGAATAAAAGTACAGTGCTATCTTGCAGAACTGAGTTGTTGTGACAAAATTTGATATCGATCTGAATTATCTATGCAGCAAAATGATAGAAACCAACACCTTCACATGATATGAAATAGGATACAATAAGAAAGTAGTTCCACTTCCATTAAAAATAAAAGTTTGCTTAATAAGCTGCTGGTATCATGATGTCATTTGATATAACCATTTTAGGGTTAATGGTGGCTTGCTGTTATGAAGGATTTTGCAAATGTTAAAGTTATCAGTGTCCCCATTTACGTCTTAGCAAAGCAGTTAAGCACATGCTTAAGTCTCATTCTGTAATCTCTTTCTCTAACCATAAATCCTGCTTCATTGACTTCTGTGCTTTTTATAGCTCGCTGAGGGAAATTCATGCTACCTGTTTGGCAACATAACAGTAGCACGACAGACTAGTGCATGCCTGCACCTTGTTTAGGATTTTATTAGAGAATACATCTGGAAATGGAGGGAAAAAGTGACAACAGAGATCATAACTTCATTCTTCTCATTTCACTTAGTGGGAAAACTTTTAACTCACAAATGGTGTATTGCTAATTAAAGTGTCTATTAAGATATTGATACTAATTCTTCAGTCATATTCATTATGATTTATTTTTTATTTATCAGCCTTGTAGAATGCAGAAAGCTACATATAAGCCCTGATCTAAAATCCTTGTGGCCTGAAAGGAAGGCACAGGGAAAGGTGGGTGTCCTAAGGAATTCGCAGTTAGGGAATAAACAGAGTGAACAAGAAGAAAACCAAGCTGGTTTGGTGAGAACAGTTGTTTTGGGTTTCTTCCGTCTTTCTGTGTGTATTAACCAGCCCTGTACTGGAAGAGTTGCCCAAGAAAGCTGGGGCTGCCCCATCCCTGGAAGTGTTCAAGGCCAGGTTGGATGAGGCTGTGAGTAACCTGGTCTACTGGGAGATGTCCCTGCCCATGGCAGGGGGATTGGAACTAAATGATCTTTAATATCCTTCCCAACCCTAACCATTCTATGATTCTATAATTGCTTGTATTTTTTATACATTGATGTCTGCCATTTTTGGATGTCAACTGTGTGCAAGCAGATAAAGCAAACACTTTTCTCTTACAGAAAGGCTACTCATTCTTGTGTATTTTAGACACCAAAATGATTTATAGCACTATGGATGGACTGGTGCTGTAAATAGGGCATACACATCTTCACTCCAAGCCTCTTAGGAGTTTCCACATCATACAGGCCCAGGTGATTTTGAGATGTTCAAAACTCTGCTGGGCAATGCCCTGAGAAACTTGATCTGACTTTGAAGTTAGCCGTGCTTTGAGCAGGACTAGATGGCTTTGTAACTTTTTAATGATGTTTTAATATAAGATAAAAGGAATAGAGGGTGAATTGGATTCTCCAGTAAGATACCACTGGTTATCTCATGTGTGCAAAACAATAGTGCCAATTATTAAGTCAGCAGGTGAACACAAACACGTTAAAAGAAATGTAATGAAGGGAAGAAAATGAAAGTCTTCATGGAGGTAGTAATGTTATCTTTTAAGGAGGAAAAACCTTGGGAACAGTGTTGAGAAAATCCTGTTAGACAAGACCGGCTGAGATATGGAATATAATTTCAGTAGGAAATACTGATATCTGAGAATTTGTTATTGCTTCAGTTCAGGGTGAAATCAAATGTTTCTGACATGCTGCACAAACATCAGTTTTGAACAAGACTGAATTTCAGCAATATTTAATTTCATAATTCTATCACTGTGTTTCAAATTTCATTCTCTGCTCTCAACCAGCGAATACACGGATACTATGTATCACCATTAGATTATTTGTGAAAGCATTAACAGTGCACAGAATACCAGATTTGTCCTCAGTGCAAATTTCTGAAATAGAGGGTAGTGAAGGCCTCAGGAGCATGAATCTTCCCACAGCAAGGTCAGTCACAAATGGCATTATGAAAAATATTTAGACGTTAGATAAAACTGTGTCTTGTATTATTTTTCATGAAAAACATTCTCTAGCTATAGAATAGGTTTAACCCACAGAACAGGTAAAAAAAATAATAAAGAGGATCTTATTTGGCAGGGGGAAGCTGTGGTCAAAGGGAGGTTCTGAACTATAGCCAGCCATGGGTTCCCCTTGGAAGAGGCACATCCGCTATACTCGGACTCTGGAGTGAGCGCTTTCGATATCAGAACATACTGTCCAGGGCAGCAGCTGGCAGCAGCACAGTTAATACCAGCAAGGATGTTGTGTGCAGGCTAGACTGAGAGTAACTTTTAGGGCGTCGCTTAGGATGCAGGTTGACAGCCACTGAATGAGAGACTGTGAAGAAATTAACCTTAGCTAAGGTGCACAAGGAGAAGGAGGCAACGGTAAAGCCCATTACTCAAGAGACAACAAAGGCCATTAAAAATTTTAAAGAATGGCTTAAAATAATTAACAGAATACTACAGTGAAGCAACCAGTGATGCAACCATGGCAAAGCTCTAGCTTGTGATAATTAGCAATCTCTGAGCATTTAAAACTAATCCAGAAGCAGAATGAGAGAAGGAAAAATACACCCAGAATTAATTTTGTCTAAATGGATGCAAGTCAATCAGAATGGATGCAAGATATCAGAAAAATGAAAGGAAGATCCCTGAGGAGGTCATGAGAAGTCTTTTCTGTTGAGAGCTGCAACAAGAAGATTTGGACAAACTGAGGCTTTCCATAAAAGAAACGTAATACAGAGAAGGTGCCGTCTCTGGTCAAAAAACATTTGTGCATTCTGCAGCAATTTCTCCAAGGGGGAAAAGATCCTAAGCTTGGGCAACTGATTCAGACGCTGTTAAAGAGAGAGAAAAAATAATCTTGCTTAGGTTTGCTGTAGGAGAACCATGTACTTCTGAGCAACAGCTGAGCTGAAGAATCTGACAGAGATCTGCTTCACTCAATATCTTTTAGTTTGATCAATATCACACAATGTGAATTACTGAAGAATGTGGCAACCAACTTCAACTAGCTCCTGTTGTAGCTTCCTGGAGATACAGTTCTCTTGTCTTTTTTTCCCAGTTAAGCATAAGGCCATCAGAAATCAGCAATAAACATCAGAATCCAAAATACTCATGACAAATCTATTATTTAGCTTGCAGTGTGAGTCTCTGTGACATCCTTGCAAGCAGTCTGCCTTGTGTTACTGGACAATGTAAAGTTGATTTGCACCAACCTATTTATGTTTAGGAATCAGATATCTCAAGATGATGTAGCTGTTTCCAGATTTAGAATTCTCTGGGTAAAGCGGGCAATTCAACACTGAGATGCCTGTTTTGACCTCAGGGCTCAACACCATGTATTTGGGCATAAATAATTGCATTGTCATTCTCATGAAGAGTGCTAAGAGCTCTCACAACCATGAACTGGACTGACTGTTTTGCTTCATTTTTCTCCTTTTATACCACTGTCAGATCTGTACCCTGCAGTTGCTTTCTAACCAATCCCATACTTTGTTTTAAGTTTTCTACTAACTTTATATGTTCCCAGAAGACAACCTTGGCCTTTCTTGGTGCCATCCTGGTACTTAACAGTTCAAAATGCAGATCAGAGTATGATTCTATAATTTCATTTCTTTAATTCTGGGATTTTATTTCTTATTTCTTTATTTCTTTTATTTATTTAATTTTATTTCTTTAATTATCCTATAATTTTATTTCTTTAATGAGATGTGCTATTCTTAGCCATTTGTCAGGTTTGGGACTGGTGGGACTAGCAGTTGCATGTCTAAACCTGAACTCCCCTGCAAATTCCTTGTACTCATGACCACTAAGTTTTGGCAGTTGTTAGAGATCTTTCTTAAACTGATCATAATGGCTGTGACTGTGTTGCTGGTCTTAATTAATTAATGTAATTCATTAAAGCTAATAAATTAGTTTTAATCTGAAACCAAAACTTTCAGGGGTTTTCTGTATAAAAATTCAAGTTGCCAAGTACATAACCTAATGTAGACTTTCCTCTCCTGCCTTTTTGTCAGATGTCATCAAGATTGTGGCTGAACAATCAAGTATCTCCTCATTTATATTTAATTTGCAAATGATACACTTGTAGATGGAAAAATAATCTCTGTTTTTATGGGCGGAGGTGAGAAAGTTGACAGGTCCCTTTTGGCAGTGGCAAAAAGTGGTTTATGGTAATTTAGGCTAACCTTGGCCTCCCATCCCATAAATAAAAACATGAAACTTTTTAACACCCACACTTGAAGCCTGATGCTCCTCCTGCTCTTCTTGAGTATATTAAGACTCCACTTGTTAGCAAGTGGGATGCATAAACCCCAATCTTGGCTATAATGGTGCAGGAGATCTGTGCCTAGACCTTCCTGAAAGCATCTGGAGATCACTTAATTTGAGCTCACCCTCAGAAGTCTTTATTCCAGAACATGGATTCATTTAACCCTTTCAGTGTTCCTTTACTATGGTTTGTATCCTACGTCCCTTGCCGTTCTTTGCATGCTATTGCTCCTAGGGTGCGGGTCATGCACTCACACCATGTAGATGCTCTCTTCACAGTCCAGTCCTTGTGTCCATCTCTCTCCTGTTGTAGACGTGACAGCCTGTGACATACTCTGCAGTACACTGCACTGTACTCTGACCAGCTGCAGCAGGTAACATCCGCAGAGTCTATGTTTTGCTTAAGTTTAGCACACAGAACTGCTGATTTTCCCTAAAGCTTCTCAGAGCATCAAAGCTGTGTTCTCTCATGTTTGGTTTTCATTTCATTTTGTTTTGTTTTGTTTGTTTGTTTTTACACCAGGACCTCCAATGGGTAAATCTCAGGGGTTTATCTACAGTGGAAGAAAGTTGCATTTTCTACTGAAAATGTACTGGGTGCTTCACACAGTCTGAGAAAACAGTGTTTCCCAAGGGGTATTGAACATGCTCAGACAAGTGCTCTGTTTTCCTAAGGACACCTGCCAGAACCTTGCTGACATATCAAGCGTTGAAAAACGTTTGGCATCAGCCCTCTCTCAGAGAATTTCTCCTGTGTTGACAGTAGGAAACAGCCATGTTATGCATTTTTCTTTAATTCTCTTGGCTCTGTACTCAGCAAAGTGTCTCACATGCTTTCTTCTATAACCACTGATGCCCAAAGAGAACAGAATATCCAGCTTTTCTTTTGGTCTGAATTTTAAGGGAAAGTGAACTTCAGACCAGCAACTGAGGGGTCTTTTTCATATTGTCCTGTGATGGAAACTTCCTTGTGTGGTGGAAAATCCTTTCCATGAACTGCTGGCTGTCTTAGTCCCTTGTCCCACTATTCATGTCATGTCAGTGCCTTCATCACCAGACTAAGGACATTTTTTTTTGTTTCAGTTCAGATTTGGGTACATGTCCTTGAATGTCATTATGATTTTCTATCTCTTCCACTCTGCCTTGTATTCATCGTTTGTTTCACATTTTACTTTAATGAACAGTTACTCACCAGCATAAATTCTGATGACCGCAGGGCAAAAATGTACCACTGTTTTGCATGCAAATATTCATCTCTGCCTTCAGACTCATATTTCTCTTTGCATTGCATAAGAGACAAACGCATCAGTAAGGGAAAAGCTCTTTTTCATTTGTTAGTAACTTAGGATACAGAGCTCCACTTTTCTCTGTGTGAATTTTTCTCTTATGTATAATTTTTGCTTTTTGACTATTTATGCCTCAACAAGATCCTTTGGCCAATTGCTTCCTGTAGTAGTCAGACTACATTCTGCCAATCAAAACATTATGCACAGCTATCAGGCATTATTATCAACACCTATCCCGTGGTAGTTCTTTTGTTTGTGATGAGTAATTTAACACTCAACACTCTGAAATCCAAAGCTAATATTATGAAGTACTCCAAGGAGACAAATTGCATCTATCTTAAACTTTTGATAATCACCTGGTAGTTTGGGGATACTGTGATGTTGTGGGCTTTCAGAAAACACAATAAAAAGTTCCATTCCTGATGCAGCCAAGGACCCCTTTCTTTCCCTTTGCTGGAGCTGAGCATCAGTGGCTGGTGGTACCCTCCTGGCACTAGAAATGCAAGCTGGTGTATTGGTGCTAACTCAGCAGCAGGCTTTAGCCTGCTTTGGAGCTCATGGATCCAAAATGAAACCTCCCGCATTCATACAGCTTGCAGCTGGTGAGCCAGTCCATTCCTTAATCTGCTTCACATCTGATTCCTGGCATTTGACCAATATTGCAAGTTTTTGTGAGGTTATAAAATGTTACCACTTTGCTGAATGAGATTCTCTCTTATCACAGGGACCTACTGCCTTTGACAGTGAGTTTTGGCTTTCACCATCATTCTCTATAAGTGATGTAACTAAATTTTTCATCTACACTGAGCAGTGTGAGAGTCAAATATTGACCTGCTTTGCTGGCTAAAGGCTACCTAAACAATATAGTACCCATTCTTCTAAGCAACCCCAGCGATCAGTTGAGAAAAAGAAGTTTAGTGGTCAAATTTGAGATTTCCATGGTGAATCCCTCCTAGTTACTTTAAATTCTCCTTAATGCTGAGTTTTGAAATGTATGAGGGGCCAGTGTGGCTCTGGCTGGCATCAAATACCAATTAAAATAACTATCCAATGAAAAATGCCTTGAGATGACTTCTACTTCTTTTTTTTTTTTTGTTTGTGGATATTAAACCTGATATTAGAACAAAGTTACTACATGAGCCACAGGGCTCAGAGGTGGATGTAGAGCTTTCTGAATTGTGGTAGTTATAAACACTCTTTCCCTACAGATTCACCAGTGTAAGCTAGGAACAGTGGGAGCAGTCAACATGGCCAGGCTGTTACCTCCATTCCCAGGCTCTGCTGTTGGCAGTTTTCATGTGTTCGTTTGTGTGTGTTCTCCCTCCTCAGAACAAATATAATTCTTTCCTTTAGCATCTCTCACATCTGCCTTTGGCTAACAGCAGTCTCCTTTCCTCCTATAATTCCCTCTCTCTGGCTTATCAATAGTTTGCTATTCCTAGTATGTTTTCCAGCTGTCACCTTCTACTTCAGGCATTTTCTCTTGTAAGCCTCAGACAATTCAATGCCATATTCACTCCTACATTTGACTCTTGCCTCCTGTCTCTCCTTACTGTGACTTCCAAGATACGATATTGTTTCTATTGGTTTTTTTAAAGGGTTTATTATGCAGTAGACATCTGCTTCTGAAACTTATTATTTTCTAAATTATACATTTTGGTGCAACCTAGGGAGACAACACCTATCCTTACCTTCTGATGTGCACCCTGTGATCTCTGGGGTCATGGTCTTGCACAGACCAGAGGGACGGCAGTAGCAGGGTATTGGTCTGTGTGTGGGTTCACATGATGTAGAGCCAGGGTGCACCCAGGAGAAACTCCCAAGCCTGGGAAGCAGGAAGTCCTCCTAGGTAACGAAGGAAAGCTTTAGCCATGGAGAGCTTTGTGGTACATAGGAATCGCATTGAGGAAAATCCAAACTGCTGTGTTGAGTGGCAGCGCAGGACAGAGTGGGTCTAGGAGGTCCCATAGCAAGCTGCAGGCTGTTGGAAGACCAAGGAAGCAGAATGGTCAGGCACAGAACAAGAAAGCAAACACCTCAGGAACATCTGGTTACATTAGAAGCTGCTTCTTTGTCCAATATGAACCAAGCAAAAAAATTAATAGTTGATAGTACCCTACAAAGTGTGGTGTGGGCAGACTAGGAATTAAACCACCCCTCCCAGTGCTGTGCTGTGCCATGAGGGATCCATGTTGGCTGTACAAACATGGAAGCAATGCATAGGAGGAGAGGGGTGATAGCAGTTGTATATGTATGTTGTTCTGCCAAGAAAACAGCTAGGATACAGGGTTCAGTCTTGGTGTTTTTCGAAACCAGTTGAAAAGATGGAGAAAGTGCTGAGAAAATGCAGTAAATGATTTAAGAACTGGAAAAAGAAAAAAATCTTATCAGAAAGAAGATCGAGAACGGATTTGATCACAGTACATAAATCCCTTTTCTGGGAGAAAACACAGCCCTGAAGTGATCTTGAATTTAGTAGAGAACGAAGCTGTGGTTGGAGCCTGAAGTTAAGTCAATCCAGGACAGAAGTCAGATACCTTGTTTTGTTTTGGTTTGTTTTTAACAGTGAGTAGGATTAACCATTCAAACTAACTATCATGCAATAGATTTTCTGTCTCCAGCTATTGTCAGATCGAGACCGGATATTCTGCTACAAGTTACGTGTTAGTCAAACACAAATTATCCTTTCATCAAACAGAAGTTATTTGGCTTCATACAGAATTAATGGGGTGATGAAGTAATAGCTCTTATATACTGCAGATCAAATTTTATGATCTAATAGTCCTCTTTGGCAGCAGAACTCAAATACATACACATGGATTTAAATATCTAAATCTAGGGACCCAGGTTTGTCATTTTCAGACAGATCCTGTGGGAGTATATTTCTAGGATCACAGAGCTTTCTGTATTTGATTATAGGGTTCTCCATCATCTCTAAATTCCCAACTCCTACATCAGGTCACGTCTGTGTGGGTTCTTCCCTTGCTATCCTCCTAATCAGTTGCACAAGCACACTTCAAATTCCATAAACACTCTGCTGTGAATGTCATCAGTTCTGTCAACACTGTATGTATTGTAGTACCCCATAAACTTTGACCAATCACCCCTCAGAATATCCCTGGTCCCCTTAAGGAAGTTCTCATTCCCACTGAATAAAATGGGGAGGACACTGAGGCACTCTGAAGCACTTGCTCACAAGAGATAGTGCTGAAACTGAATGAGAAATTTTGCTTCTGTTTGCCAGTGCAAATTCATGTGTATGTATTCATTTCATCTAGCCCACCCATTATGCACTCAGCACAGCTCAGCTGAAAGCAGTGGTGACACTAATTATCTTCTAAAAATTCTTAGCATTTAGCTAAATAAATACATTTAAATGTCTGCTGTCTGGAGACCTCTCGTAGAGTAATTCCTAGTTATGTTTTGATGGCTTAGGATTTATGAATAAGGAGATTTTATTTGGGAATGTGTACGTACTTATCTAGAAGATCAGGTAATGTATTGCAGAACTGCAGAGGAGGATCTCTGTCTTCAGTAAAAAGCACAATGAATACTCAAGCTGACCAAACATAACCCATAGTTCAAGGCTTCTTTCTCCATCCAGAAAATCCTGGAGATTTTCTCACCCACAGTCTGGAGCCTATTCACAGCTTAGTTATTATGACTACACCTGCAGAAGGAAAATATGTAACTTGGGCTACTCTGTAACACCACTACAGTGATGGGAACTGGAGAATATATATACTCAGTGTATTATTCAAACTACCGCATGAGCCTACTGCAATACATTCACTGCAGAGTGGAGAGGTTGCTTGACAATGATGTTGTGAGCATGAAACATTTTTAGGCCATGGAGTAAGCAGTAGAGGTAGGTATTCCTCAGGATAAGCTCATGACAAAATCTGCAAACTGATTGGCAGATAAATTAACTTTTCCCCTGAGAATACTAGCAGTTAGAGATTATCTACTTTGTAATTAGAGAAGTGATTGAAACACATGTAGGTATAGCTGAGTCATATTCTTGACTTCAGTAACTTCAGAGGAGGTCCAAATTACCCAGTGCCTACTGTCAGGAGATTAAGTGGCTGATGCCTTTTGCTGAAGTTCCTCAAATTTCGCATACTTTGAGCTTGGGAATCTCTCCAAAGACAAAGTACTAAAAGAAATGAAATAATTTAGAAATTCCTTGATATTTCAGTGCATTGCATCTCAGTTTCAGGAGGAAAATGGCTGTGGCATGGTAACAAAGGAGTAGCATTGTACAATATGGACCTTTCAATAGTTATGTCCAATCTGTCTTACTTTTTCCAGTTATCTGTAGTTTTGCTGCTTCTTAGCTCAAAGTCATCCAGAAGCCTGTGATTCTCAGGTTTGTTCCTAAGATCCCAGCATCACTGCCTAGAACTTTTATGCCCCTCAGCAGCCTCTGTTGCCAAAGCCATGTGCCAGGGTTAGGGGGTTTGTTGTCTGTATTTTACTTACTTTACTAGTAAGTGTGAGGCAGAGGGTTTGAAACTCCTTCTGAGCTCTTATTGATAGGGCGCCACTAATTTGTGAGCACTGAGCAGACCAGTGTGGGGCTTGGAAGCAGCCCGTGCTACTTAGGTTTGCTTTTGGCCCCCTCCATCCCACCTAGCTCAAGAAACGGTAAATACCCATAATGGCAAGAAATCAGGTCAGGAGGCATACAGACTTTCTTGCTGGGGTGCTACAGTGATTAGGAACTAATTACTCAGGGGAAATGTTTAAAACTAGATGAAGTGGCAGGTATCCTGATGCTATAGTCCTTCCTAGCGGTCAGTTCCTACACAGGGAAATATTTAAATCAGGACGATAGATGTATTAAATGGAAGTCAGCTGGAGGGAAAAACACACTCAGAAATTCAATAAAACCATTTCAAATTGAGTACCTCATACATTTGTTTTGAGAACAAATTCCCTGGGCTACAAAAAGTAAAATTCAATAGAAAGCTAATATGATAAAATAATACAAGCAGAAAATGAATACTTTCTCTTTATATCAAATCAATAAGTGTATCACTGAAGTGCAGACTCCCCTTAAATAAACACTTTCCAAAATAATTTGGTGCAGTTAAATTATCTGTGGAATGTTTTACTGTTCCAGGGCATTTACCATGGGCTGTCACAAATCCAGTTCCAAAGAAGGACTGTGGGTGATATTCTTGATCTCTGATGATCAGAGAGCCTGAAGCATCTGAAAAGCAGCCACTGGAATGAAGGACTATTTAATACCTTTAAATAAAGAGCAGATTGACTTTTTAAAATGAAAGATACCTTATTGAAATTCTTTACAGAACAAGAAAATAGACTCTTAGCAGAATTTTCTATTTGTTTGGATGTCAAGCAGACAACAGTTTTACATTATTGGCAAATAGTGCTATTCTACACAAACATCTTCAATGTGCAATTAATGAGTAGAAGCTGAATGACGAGAGGCTCTAGCTGAGGCTGTGGGGTGCTGCAGGCAGTCCTGTACATACCTGTAATAGGGAAAAGCCCTCTTTCTGGAAGGTTTGCAACTACTCTTGAGATGGCAGCATGGATTGGCAGGGCCAAACTGTGTAACCCAAGATCAAGCTATGCAAGATGCTTCAGGGGAGGGAACTAGCTGTACACAAAAAGTAGACAGGCAGAAGGTTGTTTCCTCTAAGGATCTCATGACAAGTTCTGTGCACAGACTTCAACATAGCTTTTAGCACTGGAAAAGTCTTTGGCTTCTCAGAACTCTGAATGTTTGTGTCAGCTCTGCAAATGCTGGCAAAGGCTGGAGCTGGGAGAAAGCGAGGCTTATTTTATCATTTTAAAGACAGGAAACTGGAGAACATACAAATTGAGGGTGCAATTCATGAACCTGTATATAAACATCTACTGCCATTGTCAACATCTGAAGGTATCCAAAACATCTGCATGGGCTAGCAGATGCAGGCAGGACCTACAGGAGGCACACAGTCTGCTGGGGCGGAGCTGGAGGTTAGGCAGTGCTCCAAACGGGGCACCTGAAACATGTTTAGGAACCTGAATTGCTCTCTGAATCATTGTTCATAGACTGAATATCTATTTCAGGGCAGGAATTTGAAGCAAGTGTCTTGAGAGGTGGCTTATTTGCTTTCACATCTACTCTTCAAAAAAAGGTATAAATCAGGTGGCCTTTACCATATAATGGCATGGACGCCTCCATTTCTTCCTGTCCAGCACAGAGCAACATTTTGGAGAGAATCAGAATCTGAGGCGTTCCTTAGATAGATCCTAATATAATAAAGGGAACACATTCCTAGATAGCAACTACTGAATCTCTACCTATAGAATCATAGAATAGTTAGGGTTGGAAAGGACCTTAAGATCATGCAGTTCCAACCCCCCTGCCATGGGCAGGGAAACTTCACACTAAACCATGTCACCCAAGGCTCTGTCCAACCTGGCCTTGAGCACCACCAGGGATGGAGCATTCACAACTTCTACGGGCAACCCATTCCAGTGCCTCACCACCCTTACATTAAAGAACTTTCTCCTTACATCCAATCTAAACTTTCCCTGCTTAAGTTTTAACCCGTTACCCCTTGTCCTATCACTACAGTCCCTAATGAACAGTCCCTCTCCAGCATCTTTATGGGGCCCCTTCAGATACTGGAAGGCTGCTATGAGGTTTTCACGCAGCCTTCTTTTCTCCAGGCTGAACAGACCCAACTTTGGCATCCTATCTTCATACGGGAGGTGCTCCAGTCCCCTGGTCATCCTTGTGGCCCTCCTCTGAACCTGTTCCAACAGTTCCATGTCCTTTTTATGTTGAGGACACCAGAATTGCACACAATATTCCAGGTGAGGTCTCCTGAGAGCAGAGTAGATGGGCAGGATCACGTCCTTCGACCTGGTGGTCATGTTCCTTTTGATGCAGCCCAGGATACAGTTGGCTTTCTGGGCTGCGAGCGCACACTGCTGGCTCATGTTAAGTGATTAAGTGATTTTTTCTGAAGTGTTAAGTGATTTTTGCTTATTTTTGTATGGCAGAGCCATAGTTTGCATGTAACAGGAGAGACTAGTGGCTATTTTGTGCAGTATGAGACACTTAATACTCTAATGTGGTGATGTACAGAGAAATACAGGTCTGTTATGACAGAAACCTTGAAAAACAGGAACACAGAATGCTGTAAGGAACAGTAGAGGCAAGAGATAATAATGCTGGAGGCACAGGCTGGCATTCGAGACACCATTCCTTGAAATAGCTCACAGATAGCCAGTTCCATAATCTCATACCTAGAATTTGATGAAACACATTTCAAGGATAATCAATAGAACAAAGAACTGATGTGTGTTACTTAACTTTTTCTGTAGATTAATATAAATTCCTTCTTTTATCTTTCTTTCTTTGTTATGTAACAATTGAATCTGAAGTAATAATAATTATTTGGATGAACTATCAAGATTTCAGTCATACACAAAATACTTTCTTGGCTTTTTTTTTTTCCCATTTGTCTACAAGATTTTCAGTGTAAGCAGTTTATAAGGCAAACAAAACCAGTGGTGACTCATGGACTATTAACTTGAGCTAAAAAGCCCAGAAAAACATACTAGGATATTTCAAATGGCTTTAAATGTTCATATTTGTGAGGAAACGAGTCAAGGCCCTTTTGAATGTACTATAAACTCACCTCTAGATAGATAGCTAAGGCATGCACTGTTTTCTGATACCCACAATGACTCATGTTATATTATCAATGTCAAGAAAAAGAGCTTTAGTAACACTAGTTTTAAGCAGTGCTAGTTTATTTATACTGTTTTCTTTTATATAAAGTAGTTCAAATGACTAAAACCCCTAGAAACATAATTTCTATTTGCATGATTTGGAGAAAGCATGTCAATTATGGAAATCAGTGAACAATTTGTTGCTGAATAAATTGATCCCCACGGTATCCATGTAAATTGACTAACACTAAATATACATTCCAATTGATTAGATCTTCAGATGCAGGCACTTGGCAGTGGTGGAAAACTGCACACATCAGGGAAGGTGTCTATAGATGTAGCATTCATAAATTCATACATATATATGAATATATATGGACGCATAGAAGTTTTGTTTCTTCTTTCTCCCCTCCTTCCACCTTCTCCCAGCCGTAATCTCCTCTGCAAGTCAGTACCTGAGTCAGACAGCAAAGACATGTTAGTGAATCCAGTAGAAGTAGTGGACCTATGAGTTTTTCAAATGTTACAGGTTCGGCTGAAGGCTGTGTGTTCATTCTGACTGTGACAGGAGATTTTAAAGTGGATGCAAAAACTTCGCTGATACAACTAACTTTAAAAAAACAAAACAGTCCTGTCCTGCAGAAGCTGACATTGTGTTCCCTTTTTTACAGGTGGAAATGATTATGTGAGTCATAAGCTTACTTTTTTCAGGATTGGCTAATTCCAAGGATCTGCAAATAAAAGTCGTTCAAAGGTTTTAAGAAAGTCTCAGAGTTTTATAGCTTCAAATGTGAAAACTATCTGATAAGAAAAAGAAAAAATTCCCAAAACTCCCTCAAATACTCTTCCTCAAGGGAGCTGCATGCATGCATTTTCTTTTAAAATTACTAAGATTTTTCTTTTAAAAAACAAAACCAAAAATAACACACCAAAAGTGAATAAATGTCAAAAGAATTGGAAATCAACAAGGAAATGAAATACTCTGTATGTAAATAATCAACTCAAAGGTTTATATGAATATCTCTCAGTCTACATGTAAAATAGTAGGTACTGGGTTTAGCAATGCTTTTTTCGAAAGAAGATGGCTAGAATGCCCCTCTCCCATCTCAACATTTTCACGTGTAGTAAAGCATCTAAGTAATTTTATTAATGTTGGCAAGGGGAAAACTTAGCGCAGACTGTGTACAGTATCTTTTTGCTATTAAGCCTGCAGAGAGATGCTTACTTGTAATACTTTGTGCACTATTTATGGGGTCATAAACCCCAACACAATAATAATGATTAATTTTTAACTGAATAAAACTATTCAGTACAACTATCTGATGCTCATCTGGATAGAAAAGTACCACAATCTAATGTGGAACATATTACAATAATCGTGTTTGATTGAAAATGTCTTTATCAGAAAGCTAACCCTGGAATTATATCTGGGGTATTTTTATGCAGGAAATTCTTTGTCTCTTTCAGAATGGAAATGAAGCACAATTGAAGAATACCAGTTCATTTTTGAGAGTTACAGAGTGCCATGAGAAGAAAAACTGAGATGTCTATAAAGATTGCCATGATGCAGAAGTGTATGAAGTATTTCTTGTTTTGTGTTTAAAGCATTCAATTGTCCTTCAAAGTCATATTTGTGTGCCTTTTTCTGTCCTTTCTCTGTTTTTTTAATTATATGATTTTGGACTGCTTTTTCATGATTATGACAATAGGTTTTAGTATTGATAAGCAATATTAGAATATAATTTAGCTTTGAAAACTAATACATTCATTTTGCAGTGCTTCCTGATGTATTTTGAGGGTATAGTAATACTGGAAATTTCAGCCTATGTGCTCCACTAAGGGGTTAATTTTCTTTATCATTAGCCTTTTGGCACACTAGTGTTCGGTTACCCCTTACACAGAGAAAGGAAAAGTTTATCTTTAAAAAACATAAAGCATGTTGTTTTTCTACTTAAACTTTGAGAGGTTTTACATAGAGGTTATCATGGCTTAACACAAAAGCATCCTCTCTTTTCATGTACAATCAGTTTAATTATGATGAATAAAGTTAACACAGTTGGGGTCTGAAGTCAAATATGAAACATAGCTACTTACGTACTCTTACTGAAGAGCCCCACTTGCTCTTGGCCTCGTGAATATTTGCCACTTAACCATCTTATGACTCATTACACTCATGCATCTGTAACTGACACCTGTTCAGATTGACAGGTTATTTATGAGCCTACACAAAGTTTAAAGCAGATATGTGCATTTCTTCTTAATTGTACCTAACTCTAGAAAGAAGGTTTTAGAAAAGAAATATTTCGTTGTTCAAGTGGGACATACACATAATTTAATTCTGTCCCAGGAAGATTTTGAGGTGAAAGTATGACATTTTTATTCCTAGAAAAGCTATGGAAGGCTATTTTTAGTTCCTTTTATAGCTCCCTCTGAGTCTTGTGTGGCTTGACTGAAGATAACTAAGGGAGCCTGGATTTTCAAGTAGAAGGATACCAAATTAGTCCCCATACTGGTTTTTAATTCTCTAACATAATTATTATGATTCAACATTTGAATTGTGGTAATGTGTGGAGTCCCTAGTCAGGGATTAGGCTAGCCATGCTGAACACATTTGAAGAAAAGATGGTCTTTCTTCCCCAATGGATAAAAAATGTTTTGTTCTTATTTAAGATGACCAACATAAATAATTTTTAATTTAGCAGTGTGTTAATAATGCTGTCACTCAGATTCATAGAGATCATTTTATGCTATCTAATTGAGAAATGCAGCTTGCAGCTAAAGATGGGAAGTTGCATTTGGTTACTTTTCATTTTCCCTCTGGCCTGTCTTCTCTGCTGTGGTGTATTTCATCACATTATGAACAAAGCAATAGAGAATCAGGCTTAAGATTTCATGTTACTTCTCCAAATCTGTTGTTATGCACTAATTGTGCAGCCAGCTTTAAATGTTGTCCTTAAACCAAGGAAAAATTTCCCTTCAGATGTGGGAGAGGATTAGATGTCAGGAGAAACATGTTTCTTGTGCCACGTAAATGTGCAGAAAGGTTTGGATTACTATACATAATACAAAGCAGAGAGAAAATATGCTTGAGTGTTTTTTTAATCTATAGTACATGCGTTTACCTACCTGGAAAGAGATTGAGCAGACATACACACAAGAAGAGTGGAAATACACAGGTAGTCATTGTGGCACTGTGTAACTATGTGGTGCTGTAGTTGGTTGACCTGGGCCATATGCCAGAAACCAACCCAACTGCTCTCTCACTCTTCCTCAGCATGACAAGGGGAGAAAATAAGATAAAAAAATCTTGTGGGTTGAGATAAAGACAGGGAGATCACTTAAGATTGTTACGTCTAGCAAAACAAATTTGACATGGAGAAAAATCGATTTAATTATTGACAATTAAAATAGATATAGGTGGTAAAAAACAAAAAACATTTTCCTCCCACCTCCCTTTATTCTCAGGCTCAGCTTCCTACCCACTTCCCACCCCATCAGGTCTATAGGGCTCAACTTCATTTCTCCTGCAGTGCAAGGAGATGGGGAATAGGGGATGCCATGAGTTTGTAATAGATCAATCTGTTGCTCCTTCTTTCTCACACTGTTTCCATGCTCCAGTGTTGGTTGTCTCCATGTACTGCAGGATAAGTCTCCTCCAGGGTGGACTCTCCTCAGGCTCTCTTTAGAGGTCCTTCAAGAACTAAAGTACAAGTATCTGCTTTGATGTGGTCCTCCATGGGC
The DNA here is from genome assembly GCA_026283785.1 of Coracopsis vasa. Taxonomy (NCBI): domain Eukaryota; kingdom Metazoa; phylum Chordata; class Aves; order Psittaciformes; family Psittacidae; genus Coracopsis; species Coracopsis vasa. The sequence goes on along the minus strand of JANHGB010025585.1, from coordinate 4,514 downwards.
TGCAGGGGAACAACCTGCTTCACCATGGTCTCCTCTATGGGCTGCAAGGAAATTTATGCTCTAGTGCTTGTGGTACATCATCTCTTTCCTTCTCCACTGACCTTTCTGACTCTGACTTTCTCCATCCTCCTTCTCTTTTTCATGGAGCGGTCTTCAGTGTCTCTTTGTTTCAGAATGCAGAGCAAAGACATCGAAGTTCTCAACAAGGATGGAGTATCTGTGCACAATATTAGGGAATGAAATGTGATAGGGAACTTTCTTGAGCACTGAATTCTGACTGTTGTATTGGTTGTAGTAGCAAGCTGTTGGAAGCTATTTGGAAGATATATCTGAGGAGCAAAATGCTTCACAGCAGTCTGAGTAGTGAGGAAAAAAAAAAAGACAAATAACCCCACAAACATTAAGGTCAGTGAAGGAGGAGAGGAGATGCTTCCCTTCAGGCCTGGGGAGGAGACCATGGTGGAAAGTATGTGCTTGATTTAATTTTTCTTTTTTTTTTTTAAAGTAGGGATGCATTCGTATTGAGTAGAGACACACTGATTTTAACTGAAAAAGAAATCCTTATCTGAGGATAAATCGAGTTCTGACAACTTAAGTAGCTAATGATCTGCCTGACAGAATGTACTTCAGCAGCTTTGTAGTCAGTATCTAACACAAAGCTGAAGTCAGTACAAAAGTTCCAACTGTCACAGAGGGCTTTGGGCCAGATCCTTTTAACTGGAAGTGTATTTAGAGCTTCCTATTACACAGAGAAATATAAACATCATCTGTCTTATTTACAGTGTAGTGATACAATAATATTATGGCAATATTATGTAGTGATAGAATAGTATTATGGCAATATGCTTACTGCTATGAGAAACTATCAATTACATTGGTCATTTTCATGATGATTTTACTTTTACTTTCTTTTCACTTGTTTCACTAAAGTTCTTTTGATTTCCTTTTTATATGATAGCTCAATTTTTTATTTTTTTTTTAATATTTCACTTTTCTGTCCCCTGTCCTCTTGCTGTGACTCAACTTGCAACACTAATGATTTTACTTCTTCATTCAGTTATTGCTCCTTTACCCCTGCTTTTTTCCAGCAGACATCAGAATTTCTTTCCTTTTTCTCAACACATGGTACTTATCCTTTGATCCTTTCACTGCAAATATCTTTATTGTCTTTCTAGTTTTCTGCTTTTTTCTGCTTCCTCACTTGCATTTGCAGTTGTGTCACACCTCTTTTCACTCGTCCCATCTCATAGTTCTATCTTATCATTTTCTTTCTCTTTTAAATCATTCATAAGGTGTGCCAAGAACTGATGACGTAAAAGTATTAAAGCTAAAGTGCACTGGATTTTAGGAGGCTTTTTGCCGCCATCTGCTTTTCTGATAATTAATATGAAACTCTTTCCATCAACTTTCTTAGTTCTATTTCCTCTCTGAATTTAGTCTTTGTGTGGAATGGGTAAAAATTGATTTAGGCCTCCATCTCCCTTTTTCGTAACAAAAAAGGAGGAGGGAGGGAAGAGACGGGTAATGCTAAGGCTGAATCTCTTTGAGATCTTCATACTCAGTTTTGGTGTAAGAATGCAGTTTATTAACCCTACGGAACCTAGGGATCCATAATGAAAGAAAACTAAACCTCTTTTTTCTCCCAGTATAAAACCCCTTCTCCTTACCGTGTTTTTCAAGGAGAATACATTCAATGAGGTATACGAACTGTTCTTGTGTTCTCTTGTTGACCTTCATCACGTGCTAACTAATTATTTTTCTGTGGATGTGGGATAAAAAGGAGTCATTAATATTGCTTAGGGAGCAGATCTGGGGGTGAACATTTTTTTCTACATGCATGCACGCCTTTAAGAGAGTCAAATGGAGAGAAATCCACAAGGGAGAGCAAGAAGAAAGGCAAAGGTAAGACCTACTTGAAGCTGTTCACTAATACATAGATTGGAGCATAGTCCCTGCACCAATTTACCGATTATCTTTCCTGTCCTTCAAGCCCCTCATATCAACTATAATTAAGTATATACTGTCCAAATTGGACACAGGAATGGGGTTTTACAACTTGAAGTTGTTAAGGAGCCTTATGGATTGTGCTTCAGCAGCTATATAAAATTGTAGAAGATACAAAGAAAGAGGTAGAAAAACTAGACTTCCAAAATATAAATACTTCCTTTCAATCAGTATATAAACCAGAAATTTTATGGAAACTTTCTTATGATTAATTAAAAGCTTTTTGTTTGCTTGTTATTGTTTTCATTTCTTTCTAGAAATGTCTGATTCCCAGTTAAAATAGTAATTGTTAACAATTGTACACCAAAACTAGGTGAATCAAGATATCAAGTCAGGCTGAAGGGAAATGTTACATCAGACATGGTCTTGGGAAACACATCAGGAATTGGATATCCATCCATTCCTGATAAACAGAGGACATTTTCTCTCTTGCCTTGATGATTCTGTAGTTGTTTGCTTTAAAAGAATGCAAAAGCTATAAATACATAGTAAAGCTTTATGTCATTCTGGGTATCACTTTTATAGGAATGCATATCAATTGCACATAGAATCATAGATTCATAGAATAGTTAGGGCTGGAAAAGACCTTAAGATGATCTAGTTTCAACACCACCTGCCATGGGCAGGGACATCTCACACTAAACCATGTCACCCAAGGCTCTGTCCAGCCTGGCCTTGAACACTGCCAGGGATGGAGCATTCACAGCTTCTTTGGGCAGCCCATTCCAATGCCTCACCACCCTCACAGTAAAGAACTTCTTCCTTATATTTAATCTAAAGTTCCCCTGTTTAAGTTTGAACCCATCACCCCTTGTCCTACCACTACAATCCCTAAAATAGTGCTAGATCATGTTGTTGGAGGATTTTTACGTATAAAATATATAAAAATATATTTTAATAGACCTTTTATTTTTAGGGAACAGCAATTGGTACTGTAAACAGTCACTAATAGAAATGTACTGCTGAAATACACAAATACTAGAAAAAAGTATCAAAAAAGTACTGGGACAGGGTCAGTATTACTTAACAGTAAAAAGGTAATGGTATTATGGATGCTCTGTCCAAGAACTATAAAGTTTGTCATATACCAGTTTTCATAGTGTAAGAGTAGTTGTATAGAAGTATAGAATCATTAAGGTTTGACAAGATATTTAAGATTGAATACAACTGTATGTCAGTTAGATCGCAGTGGGTGGAAAGGGAAGAGGCAGTGGAACTCCCAGATCTTGACTACAACAAAGAAATAGTAGTTGGTACAGAATAGTAAAATGCTGTATGCATCCCAGCCAGGGATCAGGCTAGGGAAGCTAAAGTCCTGATAGAATTAAATCTGGCCAGGAACATCAACAGCAACAAGAAAAGTTTCTGTAGGTGTGTTGGTGATAAAATGAAGACTAGGAGAAATGTGGGCCCTCTCTGGAAGAAAACAGGAGACCTGGCTACCTGAGACATGGAGAAGGCTGAGGTGGGCAATGAAGTTTTTTCCTCAGTCTTCACCAGCAAGTGCTCCATCCACACCACGCAAGTTGTAGAAGGCAAAGGCAGGGATGCCTTTGGGGAGAATGAAGAACCTGCTGTATGCGATCAGGCTTGAGGCCATCTAAAGAACCTGAAGACGCACAAGTCCGTGGGACCTGATGAGATGCATCCACAGGTCCTGAGGGAACTAGCAGATGAAGTTGCTAAGCCACTTAAGTTGGGATTGTTCAGCCTGGAGAAGGCTTTATCAGGACCTTAGAGCAGCCTTCCAGTACCCAAAGGAAGCTTACAGGAATTCTGGAGAGAGACTTTTTACAAGGGCACACAGTGACAGGACAAGGAATGGCTTTGACTGAAAGAGGGTAAATTCTGATTAGACATTAGGAAAAAATTCTTTACTATGAGTGTGGCAAGAAACTGTAACAGGTTGCCCAGAGGAGCTGTGGCTGCCCCATCCCTGGCAGTGTTCCAAGACCAGGTTGGACAGGGTTTGGAGCAATCTGGTCTAGTGGAAGATTTCCCTGCCTCCGTTGTAGGGGAGTTGGAACTAGATGATCGTTAAGGTCCCTTCCAACCCAAACCATTCTGTGATTGGGTATTTGTGATCCATGATAAGGCAAAAAACACTTCAAACTTTATAAAAGGATGTAAATCAGATTCTTACTTAGCAATAAATACTTGCAGACCAGCAATAATTTCCATAAGAATATAAAAATTACTACGCATTCTTTTATATTATTCCTTTTAAGCAAGCACCCACTCAAAATCTAAGGGTTTCAGAAGTTTAAAGCAAGTCTAAGGTCTATTACTGTATTTTTAAGTTCTAGAGCACTGAAGGAAGTAGGTGTTCAACAGGAATGTAGAGCTGCTGTAAAGAACTGTTGTGAAAAAAAAACCAAAACCGTAAAGAACTGTGTTGTGGTTTAAGCCCAGTCGGTAACTCAGAACCACGCAGCCGCTCGCTCACTCCCCTCTCCCTGCCCTCCCCCCCCACTCCCGGAGGGATGGGGAGGAGAATCGAAAAGAATACA
>JANHGB010025581.1:0-16732 GCA_026283785.1 Coracopsis vasa | reverse complement strand
ATTTTAATAATTAAAAAAAAAAAAAAAACAAAAAACAAAAAACAAAACAAAAACTAAACCAGACTTACCAATGTCAAATGCAATACAACATCACAAATTCCTTATTGTGAGCAATCAAATGCTCAATACGCTTGGATATTTCGCACCATTTCTGGTGTTAAAACAACTAAACAGATATAGCTTGATTTCAGTGCTTTACCTATAGAGCTGAATCTTTACTACTACAGAGTCAAGGCATTCCTTGACACATACTAATATGATCTTATGATAATGGGTATCAGAAAAGAAAGTCAGTTTTTTCACCCAGAACATAATGAACTCCAGAGGATGGACAGACGATACCAGTTATAGCTACCTGAGAAATATGACAATTTTCTGGACAACAACCTGCTAGTTATTAATCCAGTAACAGTTATTCTAATACTGAGTTCCAGCCATCACCAACACTAAAATACATCATCATAGTTTTTCAACTAAAACAATAAGTGGTATTGGAAGACAAATACATGCTCCCTTGTCAAACAACATACCAGGTTAATGAATCAACAGATTCATTATACTAAGTCCAGAGACTGAGCCATACAGAAATGGCATTACATAAAAAAAAACAAACACCCCCCCCCCCCCCCCAAAAAAAAAAAGAAAAACCAAAACAAAAAAACAAACAAACAAAAAAACCAACCAAAAAACCCGGATTCTCACCCTAGTACTTTGCAGGTTTTTCTCAGTGGGAAGTTCCACTGTGGCTCACTTCAGCCTATTTGCTGTTTTGCCCTTGTTTCCTTCACTTGGTTCCACTGACCGGGTCTTACTGCGCTTGCTGCAGGTTCAAACAATGTTTTCAAAGCAATTTACGAACTCAGCACATACAAGATACATACTATTGCATTAATTCTAGTTAACAGTCAAGGGAACTACTTATTTTATGTGGTCTGTTTCCACAGGAGCAGACAAGTCAGGTGATTGTTTAGGAGCCAGATTCTACAGCTGTAAAATATTTTGTGGGTTCAGTCAACAGGTTAGACAAGCATTTGTCAGGAAAGACATGGCTACAGGTGATCTTGCCAGAGGACAGGGAGATGGACTGGGTAGCCTATTAATGGCCCTTCCAGCTATGCTTTCTAGGGTTTTCTGTTTTCTATCCGCCTGAAAGCTTAGGGAGAATAAACCAAGTGTTTGCTCTATCTGGAGTGTTTTACCAATGAGAAGTTCACTAAGAAGAGTTTGCAGAGTGAGCAACAAGGGAAGCAATTTAAACAGAAACCAAGATAGGAAAATACGTAATTTGACAGTTCTGCCCACCTGGAATTCACACCTGAGCATTAGTAAATGTTTTTGCACAACCACCCACCTGGGTATTAACGAAACTGATTCCCCAGATCGTGCATGTATGTACCTTCTTCTGAGGGCGCTGGGGAACGGTCATTAACATCCAAGACATCTGGGGGCTCATTAAACAGCAAGATGGAAAGAGTTGAGGGAGGGGGAAATCATGAGTTAATTTCAGTAACAGTCACTTTAAAAAAAAACCCCTACACACCAACCCCACACCATCGTTTATAATGTAGAGCTCCCTCTAAAATTAGCTTACACACTGATATAAATTGGTTTTCTTTGTGGTCTAAAATTGACTTGCAGTTCACTACTTAGTCAGAAAATAGCTACTGAAAAGCCCTGGCCTCAGAGCTTTTGGACTGTGGACTCCTTTCATCGTATAAACAAATGCTTCAGATTTAAAGCTTTCCCATAATTGTTATGCTAACCTTGGAGTGAAACCTCTCCATTTGCATTTGAAGGAGCTAAATATTAGGCAGGAAAGAAAGTGGTCTTTTTAAAAGCATGAGAAAATGTTCCTTCTTTTTGGTCCTCAACCATCTGGGCAGGCCCTGCTCCTCTCTCTCTCTCTGGCAAAAGCAGAGAGAAGGAAAAGGGGCACGGATGGCGGTAATCTTGCTGAAAGAGAATTAAGAAATTCCTTCAAAACATGAATGAATGAGACTTCCTATAGGGGAGGGGAGTCTGTGTTCCAAGGAGATGTAAGAGGTTGTAAGCAGGGGGGAGGGAATAAGGACACAAATACATCAGTGAGCTAGTGAGTGATGTAAGAAGCACCTATGTTTTATTGTTTTTCTCTCAACATGTTCTGTAACTCAAAGCCAGATTTCTTTATAGACCCCTTGTGTGAACCCTGCAGCTAATGGGAAGTTAATGTTTCCTCTTTCCCCCTTCTGAAGCTAAAAGGAGTATTTGACTGCATGTGTGTGCACACACACTCTCATATGTGCATATGTATACAGGTGAGTGAGCATAATTATGACAAAAAAAGGCAGGGAGGTAAAAAAAAGAAGAGAGAGCACGACAGAGGAGAGCCATGGGTTTCATTCGCAGGTTTGTGATTAGGAAGTTACATCAAATATTTTAGCAAGGGCAAAAAGGACAATACTTGCATGAGAAACCCACGTTCTTGAGATTTATGGTAGCATGGCTTGAATAATTTTCACAAGAGGGATCCTTCTCAAACAGCTCTATGAAGGGGGCTGTGTCTGTCACTACACAGGTCAAGAGATTACTTCACTGAGTCTATTTAGAGTTAAAGCTGTAATCAGTAGAATAAATATTTGATATTACCACAGTAAGCATGTAATAGAGAAAAACAAGACTGACAACCTTCTTAAAAATAATCTAGGCCAAATTATCTGCTGGCACAACTCTGTTCTTGAAGTCATGCCAGCAGGGAGTTTGGTGTTACATTTTGAGCTGCTAAAGGAAGTTATCATAACACACTTTCTCATAACAAAAACAAACAAAAATAATTAATTGTACCGGAAGGAAATTGAGCAAGGATTACCAGATTATCACCAGCCAGAACAACCAAGTTCGTGTTAGCTGTGTTACTGGTTCCTATATATTTTCCATCCATTTCCTTGGGGAGCAATGGATCAACATTCTCATTGCATTTTCTGTTAGTATCAGGAGCAAACTGACAGCTGGACCAGCAGGCAAGATTCACTGCATCTTGGTCATACATAATGAGAAATAGACTGAGTTTCCTTGATATTTTCCATTTCATATTAATATTCAGGATTGCATTTGAGTAAAGATTCCAGTTTCTAGAGGGAGGACAATTATGAATTACTGTTTTGCCCATTTTACTCTGGCATCAAGTGATTGCCATTTTTCATTCTTAGGCTGCCCAGTACCAAGCAAGAAATCTAACTACCAGGATTACTCCACAGAAATTTCCTAAAACTTCCAGGAATCCTTGTAAATGTAGCTATGAGTTAAGCCCAAGAGGAAATCAAGAGTCACCCCGCATTTATAAGCATCATCTTCATGCTTCATGCATCATCTTCATTTCTCCTAAGAAGGAGAAAAATGACTGCTACTGCTTAACCCAGGACAGTACACAAAGGGAAATTCACACTATAAAGGCCAAGACATATGGTGGGCTTTAAACTTGTTTAACTTCTAATTAGAGAGGTCAAACAAGATACAGAAAGTGGGCAAGACCAAGCCTTGCCTTCATCTGCACAAGTACAGGTTGTGTACTTAGAGTCTCCCACTTCACTCAACGGGAGGGTGGATAGATGTGAGGAAAACTAAGTACCACATATCCTAAACAAAAATGCAGACATAATCGCTAGACATTGGGACAAGCTCTCGTCTTTGTTTACCAAAAAGTAAACTATTTCCTTGCTTCCCTCCAAATAAATAGAACAACAAAATGGAAAAAAAATTACACTGAATTAGATTTAAGTGCCAGATATGTTTTCCCTCCTGACACATTGAAAAGGGTGCGTAACAATCTCCCAACTCTTCTTTATTGTGGGATAGAGTATAATGCTTAGTTGTTACTGCATACAGTGACTCTAGCAGCAAATTTTACAAGAAACTATATCATTTTCTGTACCTATTTTATTCTGACTGTAATACTAGAATGCGGAAATATAGTTTGCATTTATTTTAGATTGTGTTGTCAGTACCAAACAGCATAAATTCACTCAAGATACTAACTTTTTTTCGATTGTACTCTCTATCTGCAGACCCTTCATTTTCTTGGATAGGGTATAGATGTAAAGTCAGCTCTGTCGCATTTATGTTTGACCAACTTATTGCCAGGGGAGACAGGCAGAAGCAATAAATGAATATCATAACAGTTGGGATCTACCATACACCAATACCTTAATTTTGACACACCTGAGCTTCAGGTTTATGAGAATAACATGAGCTTTCTTTTCTACACAAAAGTTCCCGTTCTCTCAGACAGACACAAATATTAGCAATACCTCCAAAAATATTTAAAAAGCTATTTAATTTTAAAAAAAATGTATTTAGAAAAGCTAACAAGTATTATCCATTTTTTACAATAGCTTAGAAAACAGTTATAATTAATTCAATATTTATCAGCTGAATAATTAAGTTTGTGGTTCCTTAACTGCTAAACCGTCACAAGCCAAAGAAGGAGGAAGTTAATACTTCACTTCCTGTCACTCATTCTCAATTCCCATTTCTTCCAAACTCTGTTTCAGGCAGTTCCTGCCAGCTCTAGACAAATGTGCTGGCAGTTCACTGCCCACCTGATCATTAATAAAGTCTTTGTTGTATTTGTTGGTGCCCAATTCTAGACAAAATAGAAATTCTTTATTTCTTGCACCAAATACAGCAGAGCAGAGTACATTGGATGTACTATAATAAACCCATGGCTATATATATGCAGAAACTATGCTCACTAGCCAAAAGCAAGGCCATTGGCTTAAAAAACAGATGCTTCTGCAGTAGCTCTGGCAGCCAGCATCACCGCCACTTCATACCGTCCTCTTTGTGCCCACCAGGCTTCTTACCTGACCCACCACTGTACAGCTTTGGACAGAGGACAGCCTCCCCAGTGGCAGTGAGCTGTTCCTCAGGCAGTTAACTATTCCATCCTCCACCTCTCTCCATATCCAGGGATAGCTTTTCCCAGATGCACTAGGCAGCTGCCCACAAACATAACAGATGCTCAGTTTGACTGGTACTAACCCAAAAGATATAATTAGTGTCAATTTAACATAAACATCAAAGAATAACATTTTTTTAACACGATAGTTGAACACAGTCACACTTAGATAAACACTGATGCAGAACACATGGGGTTATGTACGGCTGAAACCTGAATCTGCAACAGGCTTAAAGTTGTCTGATTTTCAAAACTGTCTCTCCCTCTTTCTCCCAATAGCAAGAGAAGGATCATCTCCCTCAGGGAAAAAAAAAACAACAAACCTGTCTCCATCAGGAAAGACAGACTATTTGCATAGTTCTTTCATAGAGATCATTGATTTTTGCTGTATGTCTATACCCTTGACATAACATGTACTTGCTAACAAACAGCCAAAGAACATTATTCCATTTCTGGTACTGATTTCTTTTCAGACCATCAGTTATGCAGCCAACACATGCAGCTATTTGGACAAGTTCTGAAATCTAGCATCATGAGCTTTCCCATGTAGCTCTTTATTTTCTCAGTATGTTGTAACGGTTGCAGCCTGACATCTTACAGGATTTCATTAGCGTATAGAGTTCAGCTATTCTGTGAAACATCTGATGAAACAAGGAAACTCCAATCAAAGCTGTCAAACATTACCGCCTCAAGTTAGGCTCCAAGCGCTTTATCTTGACACCTAAAATAGACATTCAATTTCCAGAAAGGATGAGTGACCCTATCATACACTTTTCTTGCAGTCCCAGTTTTAAGCAATCAGACTGTGATAGTCTTGCATAGACCTTAATTAAGAATGAAGTTAACAACAGACTCTGGAATGCATTTAGAGCTTTCAGATGAAATTGTTAGACATGCTTGATGCCAGATGTTCAGCGTGGCACGACACACCCAATAGGACTTCATATCTTTAAACTTGCATGTTTCTGAAAACAACATGGATGCACTTCTGAATTAAGCCTGACACCCATCATTTTACAGAGAGGATTCCTACAGAGTTCTTAAAATACAGAGCAAATGGCAGATAACAGACAAAATCCCTATTGCTGTTATAGGTGACAGACTCCTGTTATCAAGCCCTTGGCAGCTTTCATAGAAGGAAGGGGACATAATTACACACACTTGAGGCTTCATTTCCTTCACAAGCACACTTCATTAGTACTCACTGGTAAATATACTTGCACATCTTCAGGAAGACAAACGCTGCTTTTGAAGGATGCCTCATCAATGCAAGTAATTTGTGGTGGCAAAACATAGCAAGTCATTTATCAGCATTTCTGTGGTCTTCCCCTGCACTGGGAAAGCCATGTGTTATGCCCACTTTATCTCTTGATAGCAAGGGGCAACACGATTTTGTATAGCTTAGTCTGCTGTTTCCTGCATATCACATTTAAAAACAGCCATGTACCCCCTTGGAATAGAAAGGTATGATATCGGCATAAGTGATACAACAACTACCTTGTAATATAGTGCTACCTGAGCGCCATTCAAAACTGTAGGAAAAGTGGCAAGAGATACACAAGCCTCCTGGCTTTGTCAAACTGGGAGATGGCATTTGGAAATCAATATGCTTGCCTCCCACAGAGTGTTTTCATTTCTGTCAGTATTGGGCAACCTGCAGCTCTGCAGTAACAGCCAGGTCAGCTACAGGAAGCGCTAGAAGAAGCAGAAGGCAATGGGATGGCCTTCCCAAGGAAGGCCTCCTACGCTTCCCACCCTCCAACAGCCAGACTACTCTTACCCTGTGCTATCATGTATTTATCACCAGAAGACTAAGTATTGGAATTCTGCAAATATCCCAGGGTTGGGTTTTTTTTTCCAGTTGGAGGGGGGGGAAGGAGGGTTGGTTTGTTTCTTTTTAAAATAAATAAATAAATAAATAAATAAATAACCAAACTCTGCTACTGACTTTCTGTTTTCTTTGGAAAAGGCATTTCACCCCCTTCTCTCCACATCAAGTCTATACGTCCTTTGGAGCAGAGATAGTTCCGTATGGCACTGGCCACAAGGGATTTTGTTATAAGCATCTCAGGGAGCCAGCTCTGAACTCCTGGCTTAATCTCCTTGTCTTCTGCAGACTTCTTACTGACAATAGGCAAGTCAGTAAAGCCATTCACACCTCCTTTGAGCACCTCTAAAACGGGCAGAGCAGTGCTGTGCATATTGTCCTATTAGTAATAGAATTCACAAAGATTATTTGTTTGCTGAGGCTTCTTGGAGGTTGGTAAAACTTAGGTGATAAATCCCATTCTTATTAATGTTTCACTCAATAGTTCTTCCCCAACCATTTCTGAAGTTTCAAATCAGATTTTTATAATGCTATTAACTTACAGGTTTCTATTTTTTTTTTATTGTATTGTCAATTTGGAGCAGAGTAACATTTCAGGGAGACATCCTATGATCCCATGCATTCTCCAATTTTCCAAAGGGCAGATACCTCTCCAAAATCCTCTTCATATGTAAAAGGTAGGTACCACCCCTTCCCCTCTCACACACAAACACAAGGAGCACTGACATTTTCAGATACTAATTTTATTTCCTCTTTTTACCCTTCATCTTTTTTTCTTCTAAAGCCTCTGTGAAGTTCTGGAACATCACCAGGCATATAGAAGCAGCATCCCCTCTCTGTTCAATTTCTCTGTTCATTCAGAAATTCAGAAATGCCCTGCACAAAGCAAAACCTTTCTGTGGGTAATATGATGTACATATCATTGCATTAGCCATATTTACAAAGCTATAAGCAAATTACGTTTTGCATCATAGCCGTGAAGACAAATATAGTAATAGAATCAGGTACCTTTCCAACCAGATGGAAATTTGCTAATGCAATAGGAAGTTGCTTATTAAATACAATGAACTTCTGGTGTCAGGAAATACAAACTGCAAGCATCATCAGGTGAAGGGAAAATGGCTACTTTAATGATCCTACACATAGACACATAAATTTCTCCTGATTAGAAAGAAAAAACCAAACCAAAACCAAAACAACTGTCAGTACTTAGACTCTCCTGACTGGGGTTGGGTTTTGTTTGGTTTTTTGGGTTTTTTTTTGGGGGTGAGGGGAGTTGTTGGTTTTGGGGTTTTTTGGGGTTTTTTTTAATACACATCACAATATACTGCTAGAGAAAAGTCTGTCATCTTTTCACAAGTGAAAAAAGAAGCTATTAGGTGAGTACTGACTTCAGACAAATATTAGAATACAAAACAAATCCTTTAAAGCATTTTAACACTAGCCTTTTATGCAGATATTCTAGACCTTTCCAGAAGCAATATGGTCTCAGACATGCTGTACCAATATTTTTTTACAAGGAAAATTTAGAACAAGGGAATGGTGCTTTCACCTATTTGTGAGAAACCACATGAAGAACATGTGAGCTGCAAACAAGCAGAGCAAGAGAATTAGCAACACATATATCAACATCTGAAGTTCTTTCGATAGGTATAGTCAAACCCAGGGTGGCAATTAACAAAACAGCCTATCTTGTCGATTACTTTTTGTGCAAAGTCACAGGCAATTACTAAATAATTCCAGTTCACCATGCTTTGCATGGTGACAGGACAGGAAAGCAGTCAGCCTTTAAGCACTATTCATGGGTCATAGAGCAGATTCCATCAGGGACTCAGAAAATAGCTTCAGAAGGGTGGTGAACATCCCAATCACATCTGATAGATTATAATGTGCTGTTTAATTAGAAGATGCAATGTTGCTAAAATCCTTGCAAAGGAATCCGCCTTCTAGAATACAGGTCAGAATGAAGATCTTTTAAAAATCATCCTCAGCTGTAAGAATTACCCATCCAGGAAAACTATTGATGCCAGCCTTCTTTTCTGCTCAAATTAGGCCTAGAGTCACCATGGCAAAACTCACTTCAACATCACAAAGCCTAAAATTTCACCTTCACCTGCAAGGCACATCATCTGCAAAATGGACTCAGCACAACAAGGCTGCCCAAATTTGATACATTCAAAATATATAATTATGACAAATCTCCAGAAGACTGAGTTACTTTTATTTAGGTGCACAAAACGGATTCACTGGAAAATCCCTGGATGACAGCATCTGGGCTTAAACTATCTGAAGAACTGTTTTGCCAGAGAGGCACCGAGAGAGTTAAGTATAATAGTCCCCCTAGTTGTGTGGATAAAGGGCACTGTGAAGTACCAACTAGCACAGAGGTGCCAATAGATGTTCCACAATTAAGGCTCTGTAAGTACTTTCTTCTTAACAGGTACTTGGCAATTTTCTAATTCTCTTCCACCTTGAATATTTTGTTTTAGCAGTGCTCCAAAACAGCTAATATTTGCAGTGTGGATTTTCTGAGGGTACTTCTAGGGTTTAGAGGCTAAAATAAGCAAGACATGTTTTGTTCTGGGTTGCAAACAACAGCACACAATTCATTCAGCATTTATGCACAATAACCCTACTTTCTTCATAAACCAAGCTAGTATCACAGGTCAATAGTCAGAGGGGGGTTTGTTTTGTGCTGGTTTTAAGTGACATAACTGCTTGCTTTTCCTGTCAGAAGATTTCTACCAGAAGCATACATTTTCAGTCCAAGAAGCTGTCACATCAGCATATTTCAAGGACAGATGTTAGTTCGTGCGCCTTCTCATCCTTCTTCGACAACTCAACACAACAGCCTGCCACCCACCACAGTAACCCAAGAGATAAAACACAGAATCATACTTACACAGAATAAGAGGGGCTTGTAAGCAAAGCCAAATTAAAAAGAACTACATGCTAAGCTGAGTATCAAAATGCATTATTATAACAGTTAACAGCTTAGAAAACAACATTCTGCTAAAGCAACTATACCTGTCCTATACCTAGGTTAACCTAACCTATATAACACAGTACTGCTCAGACTTACTGTAGAAGGCTCATGCTCAGAGACCCATTTCCTTATATCAAAACTGTCATTAGTGAGTGTACTGTATTTGCCAACTTCACTGCCTAGGAACTGTGGCCTAGTGAATGCACGAAGATGAGGCTACACAAATGCCACACACACCACTCTAGTGGGAACTAAGAGGTGTCTGTTGCATTTGCCCATGTGATCATTGGCATGGTCCAAATGGGATCCAGTGAGGACTAAAGGGATCAAATAGAAGTGCAACTCAATAATATGAAAGGCAAGATCATACATTTAAGGGCTAATGCCATTCTTGAGACTATAGGCTTATCACTATAAAAGGACATGGAAGATAACCTAGGAAAACCAGGTGATCACTGGATGAAAATGAGCAACCAATGTCACAGAGCACCAAGAAAGCAAGCAAATCCCAGGGTGTATTAATGGGAAGAAAAAAACCCAACAAAACAAAACCAAAAAAAACAAACCAGTGAGACCTGATCTCAAATTTCAAGAGCCAGTTTCAACTCTAATTTCCAATCTCCAATTTTTCCTGTTCAAGAAATGAGAGTTAAAACAAAACAGCTGTGGGAATGGACTGTAAAAATTTCACTACAGAAATGGATTTCTACAAGGCAGGAATACTTTGTGGAAGAAGCCAGAATGTATTGGTAACCACTACAGCAACCTCAAAGAGATGCATCTGGATGAGGTTAAGCTATGAAACCTACCACTGACCTATCCTGCACGGCATGGACAGGTCTTGCCTTTTAAAGGCTTTGAAGAAACACCAACACAGATGCATGTCTACTAAAACAGGCATTCTTCACATGCCCGTTAGTACCAGATTGAGTCACATTACTGGCTTGGTGTACAAGACATACCAAGTCTCCCTCTGGGCAAAAGATTCAGGCATTGCAAACATCTATATATCATAGAGGCTTCAAGCCTTCTACAAAACACTGCACCATGCCTCTATTCCCTCTTGGCTAATCTTTTCCTAAAGCAGGCATAACACATTTCTTCATGTTAGCTTATGCCCACCTTTACCTGTGGAGGTATTTCTGTGCAGGAAGAGAAAAGACTTCATAGCAGCTAGTTACATTAAGTTTTTACTTATTGACTAAGACCATTAAAGTTATCCGAAAGGTGAACATTTTGTACGAGTACTGAAAGATTGTTGGGCCAGGGTTTCAAATCCAACATTATCACTATGTAAAGAAATTCCAGACAGGTAGGAAGAACATAGATACATGAAGCAAGGTTTCTTTTCCTTATAACTGCAAAAGCAGTAATGGAGAAAAGGAATATAACCCATAAAGTCAGTCTTCTGTATGGCATGCTGTACTCTTTTCTTTTAAGCTAGCAAAGATGCAATAAATATTCCCCCCCCCTCCCCTTTTTTTTTTTTTAAGGTGCTTTTAATTACTACAGCATTAAAGAAATGTATTTCTCTTTGTATGGCTTGAAATTTTGACATCATTCTTGGCTTCAGTATCATCCCCAATTAGAAACCCCAAGAAAAGTGAGAACGACAAGAGCCATTAAACGTGTCACAACACGGGGTGAAGGGAAGAAGTGCTGGAAGTAGAGGCTTTTCAAAGAAAGCATAGGAAATTGTGCTGCACAATGAGTGCAGAATATGTTTTTTTTCTCCCCCCCCAGCCGCCACCTCCTGCCCTGCTCCTCATGACATACACACACATTTTATGGCCTAAAAGCCAATGCAAAAGGGTGTGTTCTTTCAGGTTTATAGCCTTGACTAATGGAATTGCTCTAAATAACATTTTGATCTTGTAAGGTCAGGCAGAGTGCTATACCTTTCCTTTAATGATTCAGGTCTGGACCAAGCATTTCCCAGAATTGAGATGGTAATGAAGTCATTAGTTTCTTCCTACTTGAAGCTCTAGCTAGGAAAGGGAATTCTATGGGTAAAGTCTGAGAGGGTCTTTTTCATAAAGCTCATACCCAGCTGAGCTGTAACACCTGTTACATTTTCCCAGGAGCCTGAGCTGTAGAGCATTTCCAATCTATTTGCTCTTCTTCTCCTACAACACATTGACAAAAGCTGGGGGAACGGGTTTTCTAAGGGAGTGCTAATTGAAAAAAAATCCATGGCTGGTGCAAATGTTAACTCACATCCCAGCTAAGACACTGATGATTATTTCCTTGTCACCTTTGAAAACAGGAGCAGTTCCTGACAGCACTGAAATTAGAAATATAAATTTGAAACAGGTTTCTTAATAATTCCTCACCTCCTATGATATAAAGGAAGAAAGATAACCCCCACCCCCAAAAAACAAACTTAGAAAACAAGCCTTTATGCTGAAAATTTTTGATACTAATATACAGTCACTGCTCAATAGAGAAACAGAGCACTAAGCACATACTGGTAAATATAGACCTAAAAACTATATACAAATTCTTGCAAAGAAAAAGAATATTTTTTTGAGAAACACCTTGAAATCATGGTTTCTTGAGCAAAGAGAATAATAAGCCTGAAATATCAAGTTCTGCCTCTGAGTATCTGTGGGGAGTGGTGTGTTGTTTGTTCATTTGAAGCAGCAATACATACAGTTTGACGAAATTCCGAATCACTGAACAGCATATCTGCGACTTTCATGACTGAAAACTGAAATGCACTCAGCAACCAGAAAATAATCTTGTTTTGCTACTACTACCCTTTCAGAACTCCCTTCAAAGTCAGACTATTTCTAAACTATGTTTCATAGAGCAGACTCAGGTATTACAATGCATTTTAGTCTTGACAGCTAATTAGCACACATACACACACACACACACACACACACAAAGTAATAGAGATCATTAGAAAGGAAGCCAGTAAGAGGACATTCCTTGATTTAGGAAGTTGTTCCTCCTACCAGATCAAGATAACCCAGATACAGAACCCCAGAACATACCACAAAAATCAGCTCTTCTCTGCGATGAGGGTAGAGTTGAAAGGTGGGACACTACTTCTTTTGCTGCATACCTAGCTGGTTGTTGCTTGTGATCATTTTTATAACATTTAGGAAGTCCACACACAAGATAGAAGGGGCATACCACAAGTATTAAATTAATCTTACATGTTTAAGTAAACAGTGTGCATTGCACAGATTTAACAGATCTCACTTTTATGATTGTTATGCTAAAATATCATACTAGAAATTAAAGCATTCATTATGACAGGCTGAAGTAGGGGCTATCTTATACTTTATGCAGAAACATCAGGCCAAGTTACTATTGTTTTTTTTTAGGGTTACAAATCTTAATGAAAGATCTTGCCTGTTTAGAAAGTAGGGAGTTACTACAGACTAATTTCTGACGATTTTCCTCACAGACCACAGCATACTTACCTTTTGATTTGCAGTGTCTATTCTACACAGCAAAGAGAAGTAACCTTGCTGTCAGGATTTACTACAAAGTTCGGTTAGTTTCCAAAAAAATGAAGTAAAACCTCTTTCTGTCAGTGTTTATATCCCCCAAATCACTGAATGCAATCACACTAACATAACACATCAGAAAATGGCCCACAAAAGGAAACATATCTGAAAGCTTGTAGCATAAGCATACTTCTACTTTCCTTTGCCTTTGCTTTCAGCCAACCCTAGCTGGACAGTGAATCGGGCCATATTACCTGAGTGGAGAAAAGGATCTGCAGGCAATCAGGAGACAGCACATCCCAGGCATTTAATCCCAATTCTGATCAACTCAGAATTTTCTATTGTACGCTCAGCCTTAATTCTTCACTGTAATGCATAAGTTTGGTGTTTAATGCACCTGAAACATACCTACTCTCACATTTTAACTGTATCTCACCTAACATCCTTCTTGTCCACTGCTTCCATAACTATATTCTCACTTCCTTCCAAACTACTCTTTCATTCAACATGCTCCGTCCTCCCCATACAAAACTATTCTGTTTCTTTAACCTATTCAACCAAGTAAGCTGCATGAAGTCCAGTTCACCCCTTTCTAAACACTTCACAGCATCTTGATATATTCATGCTTTATACTGATTACTTTTTCATATTACTACCCACTTCCAAAAAAAGTAACAGGATCTACTGGTACTCCATACATGGCAAAGTGCCCCAGCTGGACAACCATATTCTCTATCCAATGCTAAGCCTTCCAATGCTAACCAAAAAGAGACGGTACATGCACCACTTGCAGTCAAAACATGCTGAGAGTAAGCTTACACAGCTTCTATTACCTTTTCTTTTGGAGAACAAAGGCAGACTCTAGCAAATAACTGTTTGGAAATGAG
Organism: Coracopsis vasa; assembly: GCA_026283785.1. Classification (NCBI taxonomy): domain Eukaryota; kingdom Metazoa; phylum Chordata; class Aves; order Psittaciformes; family Psittacidae; genus Coracopsis; species Coracopsis vasa. The sequence goes on along the minus strand of JANHGB010025581.1, from coordinate 2,634 downwards.
CATGTCCAAAAGACTCCAGAACCATTACAGTTCTAGTTGCAACTTCCTCCATAGTTACACAAGCTGGCTATGGAGTGACAAAACGGCAAGACTAGAAACCAGATGCTTTATCTGTACGCTGGAATTTGAAGAGAAGCAGAGAACTGATTCACTTGCTGTATACACCCAGAATGAAGAACACACACAAACCCCACCACCCTCAAACATCAAAATCCAAGGAAAATAATGTAAATAATTCTAAGATTATTAAGGTAATAATACATTTTAATTAATACAGGTTTTCCCATATTTAAAGCTTTAACATTAACATTTAAAATATTTATTAAAATAAATATTTACATTTTCCTTTTTTATTTTAAAGCAAAAAGCTTAGGCTCTGTCACCCTAGTGCTGGCACTTCAAGAGCAGGGGAGAGAAGAAAGATACCAGTTGCTCTCAAATACATCATAAAAATCAAAGCAAAATGAGAACAAGTAACAGTTTCCAACCCTAACTATTCTATGATTCTATGAACACGGCAGAGATTTAGAGCTGAAATGGAATAGCCTTCGTATGCTTCAGACAGAATTTGTTTTGAGTTAACAGCCTTTGAAATATCAAATGCTGAGCAGCACATTTTCATCATTTTTCCCCTCTCTGCTATTCAAAGTGATTAGCTAAGGAAGAATAGAAGAACGGAAAGGAACTCAAGCCTGACTGCTGTTCACACTTTAAGCTGTATGTTATGTACACAGAGTTTTACTGTGAAATGACTTAGAACAGAGCTTGGGCAAGTTTTTCTTACTAAACTCACACTTTCCATTCAGCAAAATGCAGAGTCAGTTGGAAGGTATCACATGTCCAGATGCTATTCCTAACCAGTGATCCTCCCTCCCGCCCTGATCTCATGAGAGTCTGGGAATTAGGAAACTCACCTTGGGTAGATATACAAATTCAAGTCCCCAGCCTAGGTATTTCACAGCAATAAGAAAACCTAACCACCAAGTACGCTTTCTTTCAAGTGCTCTTGTTGGAGCTATTATATCTTGTACTGCAACAGGCAATGTACCACAAAAAGGGAAAATTGGTAGGCTTGGTCATTTCTCTGGAGTTATGAAAGGCACCACACATAACAGATCATATATCTTAAGACTGTATCCTGACCATGGACTCTTCTACAGTCTTGCACTTCGTCCATCCTACCCAGCTGAAAGATCTTAATACAAAACATCAGTATACTCAGAGCACTGAGGTGGAGACCTAAAGTTGCAGGTAGCAGTCATGCTGGTTTTAGAAGCTAGAGTCCAAAGTCAAAGGGAATTCAACAACACTTAAACCACTTCAGTGTCCTCGAAAAATCCCCATAAGTGCTTATCTTTATGGGTCTTTCTGCACTCGAGAACTGTGCCCAAGTGCTTTGCACTGGTCTATAAATGAGAGAGAGAGAAAGCGTAGCACCTTACGAGCACTGCAGAGAAGACAGCAAGGATTCTCCAAGGCAACCTGCACAGTGTTTACTAATAGCAAAGCATCACCACATGGCATTTTCTCAGAGGTAGGTGTCTCAGATTCTGGGAATGACATTCCTGGGAGCTCTTTTCATGTCTTCTCCTTTAAACAGTATCAGAAAACTGCATATATATGATTTTATGTTGAAATACTGGTGTGGCACATTCACTTTTCAAATTTTATGTTACAATCACAGGATTATTCTGCGTCTTAAATGAAGTATTTAATATGAAAAAAAGCAGCACTCAAAAGCCCCCTCAAATTTATTACTGATACATTGGAAAAAAATAATTAAAAAAAAAAAAAGGAAAAAAAAAAAAAAAAAAACAAAACAAAAATAAAACAAACCCCCAAAACCACCATCACAAAATCCCACAAACATACAAAGGAGGTGAACTTAAGTTACCAGAACCAACAGCATTTGGCCCTACCTTTAACAAACACATTATTTTCAGCTGTGGCTGCACATTTTGGTGCACTATTCCACCAATGACAGGTCTTGCTTTAAGTTTGTACATGGTTTATTTTTGAGGCTTGAACTCCTATTTGGCACTACTATCCTTTAATTGTGCTGACTCAAGTGTTTACCTTGGTCATCCTTGGTAGGATTCTATTATTTAAAAAAAAAAAAAAAAAAAAAAAACAAAAAAAACAACACCCCCCCCCCCCAAAAAAAAAAAAAAAGCTTAAGAAATCTTTCTTAAAGTATCACACTGCAAACACTTAAATTGTGCAATAGAGAGAAAGCAACTTCTGGAAATGAATAAAGCTGAGTATTAATATGTTGTATAATCTCTACACTGTATCTGCTCCTGAAGAAAAAGATTAGCATAGAACCATGCCCTTGATGTCATAAACCACTTGTTTTCTCTTCTTCATCCGTTATCACCCATTCTTCTTGTCCAGCTCCTCCCTACAGGAACTATGGTCCCCTCTTCTAGCTTTAGAACTAGTGTTTGAACATGCTAATTCTCCTATAGCTCTTTAATACATCACTTTTCAAACTTTGATTGACACACAACTTTACACTCGGTCGTTCTACCCAACATCAGAGAACTGAAATAGTAAATAACTTCATTTGATTTTTTTTTTCTGAATTTGGCATACGTTGCTTGAGATGCATTTGAACCGTCTGCCTAAGTGCCA
>JANHGB010025579.1:329-12844 GCA_026283785.1 Coracopsis vasa | reverse complement strand
GTAAGGGGGGTGGTCTGTGCAGGGTGGCAGGGTCTTTCCTCAGCAAATGTCAATGAAACACTGGTGTCTCCAGCATGAATGAGCCCTTGTTGTAGGGGAAGGGAACACCACAGCAAAAACAAGGGCATAAGCAGCCAGAATCTCTCTAAATAGAATATTTGTCAGTTTTCCATAGTGCACCAGTGGGTTTTTAAGCTCTTCCAAGCTTTAAACAAATTAAGACTGAGTGTAAAGTATAGATATATTTATATTTGTTCCATCTCTTCTGGGTGAGTTGAGAGGGTGAAGACTCATCAATTCAATGCATGTTCCATTAGAAACTTCTTGGGATTAGATCAGGTTAATGAAAGGAATAAATAGGGCTTTGACATGTTGTTTGGTTTTACAGGACTGTATTGTTTTATGATGTTTTATGAGAAGCACTTATACTACTCTTCAGGCAAGATATTATTGTGCCTTTTATAAAAAATAAAAGAAAACCTACTTCTCTTTCTTTTTCTTTCTGTTGCTAAGTAGATGCTATGTTTGTTTGCAGTCGTCATTTCCCAGTAGAAATGCTATGTTCTGGAGCACTGCCTAGAAGGAGCGAGCTTCAGAACACAGATTTCAGAAGCAAAAGTGGTGATGGGGTGGAAGATACCCAAATCATGAACAGCCAACAAAATCTTGGAGTAAGTTTTCTTAGAGAGATGTTGAATACGCAGTGTCCCAGGGAAATACCCTTCAACTCCAAAAAAGCACCTCAAACCCTACTCTGATATATTGCTCTGATAATGCTTTCTGCTTCTTTAGAACTCTAGTCTCTCATAAAACAATTAAAAGCATTATTTTAGCACAAAACCCCTCGTCCTGCAGAGAACATCCACAGCAATGTCAGTGCTCAATTTTAATAGGTTAAGCTAAAGTACAGAAAGGTTATAATGCCCACCTTCAGAGCTAGACTTTTAGTCTTTCAGTATGCTGGCTAAAATGGGACAGTTGATCTTTCAATTTGTTTTAAGGGTTTGGAGATCATGGAGTACTTGTTAAGCTGCTTTGCTTCTGACATCATACTGTTCTGTAGGGTTTTAATCTTTTCTGTTAGGGTTTCAAATGAAAACACAGTAAAAGTGTAAAACTGTGTCCTAAGCTCCATCCTCTCATGCTACTTTACTCTCCAGCTCAGCTGCTACACCCCAGTTTTCACACACAGTGACATCAATATTTTAGATAGTGTCATTTCCATTTGTAATATCCTCTCCCTTCCCCATAATGACAATCCCCAAGCATTTGATTTAATTTGCTAATCCTTCCTGGACTATGGAGATGCACAGGAATTATTATTCCATTGCAGACAAGAGGCAGAACTAAAGAAACAAAGCAGCATGCTCAGTACCACATACAGCTTGAGGGATGCACAGACTTGAACAGGGTCCTCTCATAACCTTGGCTTTATCTGAGGCTTTAGATGTTACTTGCAAACTGTCACAGGTTCTGAGATATGGACAAATGTCTGTTAGGCCTGTGTGACCCACTTATGCTTGTAACCTAATGAAGCTTTGAGTACAGACCTTTCCTCAGAGGCAAAAGGCCAATCCACTCGCCCATGAAGTCTCTTTTCATTCTCCTCTTCACCTTTAATATTGTGTTGTTAATGGATCATGCTAAAAAGGATTAGCCATTTCAATTTAGATTCTGCTGCTTTCTGCATTTAACGCTCTCGCTGTAAGCGATGAATTATTGACTATTTAAATGTGACTACAAACATCCTGAAAGAGAAGGTCTGCTTTACTGTTTGCAATGCTGAACTCATACAGCATAGGTCAAAGTTTTCCTTTCTCTTTTTAGTTACCAATCAGTGAGCTACCTTCCCAGCTTTCACCTCTTATCCCAGTACCCTGGGCTGGTGTACTGTCTGGTGCTTAACAGCCCACGAAGAGGCCCCAGGGTTAAATATTGTTAAGCATGTGAAATTTAACCTATATTATTGATATTGGGTTCAGACCAAAGTGTCTGCAAAGTGGCTTAAAAGGAAGAGTTCATTATAGAATAAAGCACTTTGGCAGAAGACCAGATCCACATGCCCTTAAAATTGCTCTTGATTCCCCCTTCATATTTAAATGTACATAATTACAGAATCTGCCACTGTTCAGAAACCAATATCTATTCTTTGAAAATAAGTCGGAAGAGACCTAGGTGCAAAGCAGGGTGCCATTGTTTAGGACTTGACACTGTCTCCTGAGCATCTATAGCAATGCTCAGAGAAAGCTGTTTCTCTGGGGCTGAAGTAGTCCTGTAGTGACATAGAGGGTACACATGAAAGTAATGGTGAATGCACAGGCTTCAGGTAACAGCTTTTATAGACTGTAGGGAGGTTCTAGATTTCCTCTGAAGAAGCGACAGTCATCCTTACTTTGTTTTCTGCCAATATCCTTTATGAGACACAGGAGATCACCTCAGAGGTTAGAGGTAATTCTTGTTCTTCCTAGGTGGAAACCAAGACACTTGTTTCTGCTTGTGTGTTGGATTTTTTGGGGTGTGGAAGGAACTGGGACATCTGGATTTGAATTCCAGGTCTATGGACCTGTAGAGCACTAAAATCTCCTGTTAAATGTCCAGTTCTTAACTGTAGAAGACAATGCTGGAGGAGCTGGGCAGCCTCCTCTTGTTGTACAAACAAAACATGTGACAGCCAACTTTATAACTTTGATATAGATAACTTCTGTAGTATGTTTTTTCAGCTGGAGGTGGGGAGAGAAGAGAGTCAATCTTTTAAGCAATTGAACTGAGAAAACTCTCAACTCTCTCTTACCAAGCTACTTGAAATCAAATTTCTGCCTTCTGCAGTTCTGGTCCCATAAGTGTCCTCTAGGCTTGGCACCATGAGAGACCACCCATATCTGGAAAACAGCCACCAAGAGGAAGCCCCAACTCAGGCAATCAGAAAAATGAAATGCTTTTATAAACCAAGTTGCGGAAGCCTCAGTGTAACAGTAAGAGGCAGGCGTGTGTTGGGGGTGTAGGCAAGCTTTCACCCTCCAACGTATTCAGCCATTTAAAAATAAAACAACTTCCCCAGAACAAATTCCCATGTTGCATTATGGCACTTGTGCATCTGCTGCTTTTGGAAGATCTATGTAAGGGGTGGGAAGAGCATGGAGAGAAGGCACACATCAATATGTTACATGAACTTCTTTTTCAATTTCTTCATGGCATTGGAAAAAGAGCAGTGCATAAATGCATTCTTCAATTTTCAGATTGGTTTTGTAAGATCCCTCTTAAAGAATTGGGCAGGTTGGGGATGTGAGAATAAAGTGGGTGGGGGAAGAGGACAAAGATATTCATGTTGATCAGAAGAGCATGAAATGGTTAGGTTTCTGGTGGCCTCTTTAAGCACTCACCCTTGTCTGTTCTCATCCTCACACATCTACTTGAGAAACAAGAACTAGTTAGAGAAGGCGGTGGCTGGTGGACTGGTGTGGACACAACCGCATCCATCAGATGGCTGCGTATGACCTAACACTTAGCACTGAATTTGTTTCTCTTTCTACCTGTGCTATTTATGCTCTGAAGCTTCCTTTAACTTTGGAGAGTTTTTCAAAATCTTTAACTAAAAGGCACTACGTAAATGCTAAGCATTTGTGGTTTTGTACAATACTGTGTATCTGTGTTTCTGCACACATTTATATGCCTGGAGTGTCATGCATATAAATTCAAGCATACAATATTGTATAGTACTCTTAATAATAATCACCGCAGATTCGTGCAGGGCCTTTTGTCTAAGGAGATCAAAACACTTAAAGCTTCTCTCACGCACACAGAAACTTGACATACAAAGTTAGATAAGTGTTGACAGAGTTTGAAATAACTCTTTTCCACCTCCGGCAAGGCTTCTCTTGAGTTAAAGACATAATCTTCAATGAAAGTTCCTAATGTTTCTTGAAACCCAATGTAATCAGGTGTTCTGAAAAAAGAGGGATTTAAGAAAGTGTGCTTCTGTGTTTGGATTTTTTTAATGTTTTAACTTATCACTTGATATAGTAGAGCACCATCTGAAATCAGTGGCCCCAATGTACTAGCTACTAAACAAAATTAATTCTAATAAATTGTGTAAATGGAAGAGACAAGGGAAAACTGGCCAAAGACATTGCTTAGTGTAAAATTATGTAGGAGTGCTTATTGTAATAGATTAATGGCAGAAACTTCTTGTTGCTGCATGTTTGGGTTTAGTCCCAAGTGTAACAATTAATAGTTCAAAATTAATTATGAGAGAATTAGCTACATGGATATATTTTTTTTCTTTTTTCTGGAAGAGGAAGTGGATCTGCTGGAGGAGGGAGATCATTATTTTCAAGAAATATGCTGGCAGAAATGACTCAGTTCTGCAAATTTCCCTTTATTGCTTGCTTTTGAAAAATCTAAGTTCTTTTGGTAATGGGGAACTTATTTTAAGAATTTTTACAGTTGTGAGAAAGGAAAAATGACAGACCTTCAAATCATTTTAGGCCTTTCAGACTATGAAGCGTGATTTTTAGCATATGGTTACAGGAAGAGGGTCTGGATGTGCTCTGGAAAATAATTTTCCACAAGCAATTGCCAACTCTGCAGAAGGACTTCCTGAATGGAGACTGAAAAGATGCTTCTGATTCCACTCAGGGTGTTCTCTTTAATGGAAATGCCTAACTTGCTGCAGTAAACCTTGAAGTCCCCATGAAAAATTCATGGAGGAGAGAAAGAAAAGCTAAGGACTTGCGTAGTGCTGCAGGAAGAGACTGGCATTGAGGCTAGGTGACATGAGAAGTCCTGTCATTCTGCCAGGTGACACCCTGGAAAGAGTGAGAAGTCCAACTCCCATCATGCTTTTGAGCTCTGCTGAGTTGGGAGCAAAGTATTACAGGTAAGCCCAACCAGGTCTTGTAATTCAACTGCTTTCCCTTTTGGCCTTACTTTATGTCTCTAGCAAGTCCAAAGATGAGTAGAGCTCTGACAGGTGATGAGAATATTTTCTTCTCCTTTTGGAAGGAAGATGGATGAAAGTAGTTAGTAGCTTCCCACCATAGGCAATCTTTGTGCATTGGAAAGAAAAAATATTTTCCCTCTCTTTTGGACAAAATCTTCATTCTGTATGGGCATTCAGCTGAATTTACTCCTGGTGGAGGTAAATGGGAAGGAGACCTTTCTATTGCAGAGTATGACAAGCAGCATTTAGCTGTTCTCCTTATGTAGGATGACTACAACTTGCTCTTTTTCTTAGAGATGGAGTCTTGAAAGCAAAGTAATGATGCTGCAAATCCCATTGGGTAATGGTATGCAAAGGGCAATAAGGCAATAAAACTGCTGGAGTAGCAATTTGAGCAGTATGACCCTTATGTTAAGGAATTTGCCTTTAAAACTTGACCTAAAGAAAATAAATCTAATTGTCAGAGGAGTGGAGTGAGATTTTGAAAATAAGTTTAAAATAAGTAAAATATTTGCCTTGTATCATGGGCAGTTGTGGATGCTCTGTAGGACTTGTTTAGAACCCACAACTGGTATGGACACTGGCATCTAGAAGGAGACAGGTTTTGATTATGGTGTTCTGGTACATGAGAAGTTAAGAATATCCCTGAGGTTCAGTGATTGACATCATCAAATACACTTGCTGTTCCTAAGCTCTTGTCTGTCTCAGGCTTGTTTGACAGCAGAGCCAAAGGTCAGAGAGAAATTAATCTGCTGTAAATGAAACTAAATGGATTGCAAGGTGCTGTTTGTGACAAGAGTAAGTGGTGGAAGACTTCAGCATGCAAAGGGCTGCAATTTAGACCTTGCCAGTGGACTCGGTCATTCATCTTTCCCATGTAAAATGAGATGAACCTAATCCTTACGACAAAATAAGGATAACAAGCAAGAAGGGTGTTTTTAGCAATTTAACCCTAGGGCAGCTACTATCTAAATAACTAACTACTAATGTGCCTTTCCTGCCCCCTATCAAAAGGAAGAATAATAGTAATACACATATGGAAAAAAAAAGAAAGTTAATTGTTGTCATTCTAGATATCTCAGTTGTAACTTAACCCCTGGTAATTTGTTTTTTGTTCTCTGAAAATATTGATGCTTAAGTGGTAATAATAGCTGAGGGGTGTCGTGGATCAGTGGTGGATGACAGAAAATCTGTGTGCTGTTCCCTGATGGGTGACTTTGGCTGAAGCATCCTGTTTCTCTTGTAGCATTACAGGACCTGGTGCAGGGATCCTTCAACTCTTTAGTCATAGACTAGGCCATATCGCATTTAACTCAATCCTTCTGAAGTCCCAAGAGCTTGTTACTTGCTGTCTCCCTCTTCAGTATTTTATTTAGTCCTCTGAAAAGAAATTGAGACACACATAGGTATAAGAAAAAACTTTGTGTTCCACCTGTCTTAATGGGGTCCCAGATATGCATATGCCTCCTAATGCGAAGAAAGTACTGATTCTGGGTGGGATTTCTAGGTATTAGAAAATATAAATAAGTTCCTCTTGCAGTGAAGTGAAATAAATGGGTGTACTTGTAGGGGAGTTAGCTTTCTATTGAGAAACGTGTAATGATCCCAGCTTCTGTGACAGCTGAGCCAAAATCTGTGTATATATAAATGCATATCTCGGTGCTTAGATACATGCATGATGGATGCTCCGAGAAATGGTAAACTAGCCAGAAAGGTATGAATAAAGTCTTGCTGGTGCCTTTCAGTAGGCAGCAACTGCTGCTGACACACTGTGTCTCAGTGGGCAAACTGTAAGGGCTTTAAGTAAAAACAATTATTGAATGTATGATGTCTAAGTCTATTAGTTGTATACTATTATTGACTGACGTTAGATTAAAAAGCATGTCCTTATTACTCTCTCCTGTCATTAACTTGCCAGAAAAGGTCAGTCAAGAAGTATATTATTACTAAATTGTAGACTCACACATTTGTAGCTGCAGCAGGAATAAAGCCACGGAGGACTAGAGCCAAACTTTGGGCAGGCCCAGAGCCTAGTTTTGTTCTCACTCCCTACACTTTGTAACAAGGCCAACTGCTCCCCATCCAGATCCGCTGTTGCTTTGTCTGTATTCTGTGCTGGAAGCAAGAGAATTTGCCTTACTGTAGGTTTTCCTCAAATGCCTCAGGGTACCTCTGCACTGTGTAAGCAAGCTGGATCTAAGCCCGCACTCAAGTCACAACCTGTTGGCCATCAATACAAGGCATGTGCAAGTCTGTGGTGTGCTTGATCTAAGGGACAGAAAGGTTAAAAAGAGGGAATAAAGGCCTTGTGTTCAAAGTGCATGTTTACTTGTGCCATGGAAAAATGGTTTGCAGGACCTGGCCTGTCTCTTTCTGTTATATGGTGTTTCCTGCAGCCATGCTAGTTGACCTACACCAAACAGTGGAGAAGGTGCTGCCAAATGAAAGAGCCTGACATCTGCTGTTGCAAAGCAGATGGGATCTGTAAGCAACCTGTCCTAAAGCAAATCTCTGTCAGTGGACATCAGGAGCTAAAGCCCCAAGCAAGAACATGGAAGGGTAGAAAGTGGGCACAGAAGGAATTGGCCATCAACTGTTTGCTGCCTCAGACATCATAAAAGTAAAATCATAGTTTCATTGGCCTAGGATCCTTGTATCTTCACTGATTTCAGTGGGAGTTAGTCTGAAATGCCTAAATTTAAGTGCATGAACTCCTTTCACAGAAACAGTCTTGAACTGCATAGATTGCCACTGAGCAGCGACTTAAATATTTCAGAAGTCTACTTGATGCTTCATGTGCTTCATGTCATCAGCATAAGATTGTGAGATTAGGAATGTGTTAGACTTCACTTATTTCTTTTCTAGAGCTTTCTTGGAATGGTCCTTCAGCCGCTTTAAACTTAATGCTAAGATTTCAGCACAAATCAAGCTCTGAGGCAAACCCAGGAATTATTCGTTGTCCCACTGTTGTGGATTTACAGATGTAGCGGTAGGTTACTAACACAGAAGAACAACTCTCACTAAAATGAATCTTTGTTTAGAGTTTTTCTGTCCTTCTGCCTCCTGCCTTGGACAAACCCATTCATCACAGTCATTTGATTCTGAACAAAGATCCTTAAACTTCAAATTTGGGGCTTTTCTGTCAGAAATAATGTGACAATTTCGGCCTTGCACCTTCTTCTCCCTCTTTCCCTATTCTCAACTAACCTCCATGAAATTGTCTGGATTAGCGTATGTTTTTATTCTTTGACTCTTGCATGCCTAAGGGAGTTGAGTCACAAATGGCTTGTGTTCACAAGATTGGAGGAATAAAGCCCAATCTTTAAAGATGCAACTTGGCAGCTTTTAAAAGGGCATAAGTAAAGGAATAAAACATTGGGTGAAGTTTCCAGAGTGATTGGAGAAACTGATTCCTAAGTGAGTTAAGAGAATTTAAGGAAGATTCTGACATTTATTGTTCATTTCTTAAAGATATAGAATGATGAGCCATTACACATACATTTAAGCATCTTTGTAAGTGTACTTCAGAATATATGTTATTCTGACCCTGAAAGGTTGGGAGCTGGGGGAGGGAAGGAGCTAGGGTGGTGTGATTCCAAACCAGGCTCATCTTTAAAGTAAAGCTCAGGAGTATTGTGCAGTAGAAGTAAAAGGGATCTACAAAAAGACTTTGACATTGCAGTGGTAGGGAAAGAAGGAGCTGTTTGCCCTTCATGAAGGGGTTTAAATGTTCAAGAACCATTTATATATTTGGAAGTATCGGCTCTTTTCCATGGGACAAAATCAGAGGGGTTTGGTTAATCTGCTGAATGAGGCCTGCTTGTGCATCCTGAAAGTGAGACAGAGGGAAGGTTTTACAGAGGAGTCCATTCTTTAATTACGTGTAAAAACAAAGCAAGGGAGACAAGGTGGAGAGACATTAGTGCCTGCCATTAGGTCACTCTACATCCTTCCTACTGTCTATGCTTCTCTCCAGCACATCTGTAGTTCTTTTGGCTTCAAAACTCTTCTTCTTAAAAAGTTTGGAAAAGTTAGGTTTTTGAAGCCACTCCAGGATTTTTATCTCTTAAATATCCTATCTCTAGTCTGCTCTGTTTCAGCAGTGTCACACCAAATCCTGAAGCAAAGAGTGAGAATACCAAGCTCTGCATAATGCAGGTGCCCAGGAGAGCAGTAGGCAGGCTGGTTGCTATAACAGCTTGTAGCTGTAGAACTTCTTCCATTCCAGAAAAGATCCCAAATCTCTTTATGGACTAAGTTGAGAGAAGGTAAAATGCACTATGGACAAGTTGGGAAAAGCTGAAAGAGGCAAAATACTGTAATAACAAACTTGGTATCTAGGATAAACAGCCCTGACCTACTAAGTACTCTAGATGCACAGGTGTGTAAAGGTAGTCAGAATTTTTCTGCTTCTTTTTAAGCATTCTTTCAGCATCTGTGAAATGAAGACAGCAATTTCTCCCTTTTCTGTTCAGAAGAGAAATTAAAATTGCAAAATACTCTTGCAAAATAGCTAGAAACCCATATGATTTAGGATGTTTAACACACTGTACTCATCAGCTATTGTGTTTTGTATAGACAACATGCTATGTTAGATGAAGGCTGAGACAAGAACTGCCACCCTGAACCAAGTCTGTGTAGCCTGGTTTCCTTGTGGTAATGACAGAAATGGTCCTATGCCTTTAATAGCTATGATTGCAATGATATAATTCAGAAAACATTCAGGTGTTTGAGTGGTCAGGTTCAAACAATTCACAACTCTTGTGAATTGTTTGGTGAATCTAAGACACCCTTAAGATCTCTCAAGAGTCCAGAGGTACTTGGTTTATATCTTATCAGAAATAATTTTCCTTGCAGTGTGAAACTGCTTTGCGTATCAGGACTTTCCTGATCTCACCTGAAAGCCTTATCAGTTATCTTAAGCAAAAATATTTACTAATATCAACACTACTGTTGAGGCAATCCTGGGACAGCTTTAACTTTGCAGAAGCACAGCATAAGGGATTTTTTATTGAAAAAGAGGGAATGGGTATGTTCTAAATCTTCTCCACCTGCCACCCTAATGCTCCACAGGATTCAGACTGAGCCAATATATATGGCATTATGATTCAAAAATATAGATTTTTTTATTATTTTTTTTTCTGATGGCTTCTAGGAATGCATTGAACAAAAAGATGTTAAGTGGTTTACGTATGCTGTGCATTTCAGTAGCTGATTGGATGAACTGAGTTCCCAAGCTCCATTTCATGGTGATCGGTACGAATTGATAGTTCACTGATTCACCTACTACGCTATGTAGTCAAGACTGCTGCTCTCAGTTTGTAGAGTTGAACAGCAAATATGGTTTGCATGACTAATATGCTTATCTAGATATGCCATCGCTTGCAACAGAAATTATAAATCTATGGACTGATTTTTATTAAATATCAAAATGGTTTTCTGCTTATATGACTATTTTTTGAAATAATAGAGTGTTTTGCCCAAGTTTCCAACAGAAATAGACTTTCCATTATTCCCCCCCCTTATTTCAATGACAAATTCCTAAGTTTCTCATTCTGCTCTTTCTATAAAGATTTCTAGGAGGATATGTTCCCTTCCACTGTAAGCTGAAACCTATGTTTTTTGGAAAACAGAAGCCAGTCCTGTTTTAGAGCAGAGTAGTCTCTGTGATGCCTGGTAAATCACTGCACTGTAACAGAGAATTTAGGTTGACAGGATGCGGCCTGGAGCACAGGACTAGGGGGAAATCCTGGCTCATCAGGATCTGTCCCTACTATTGCAGAAAACTGCATCACATAATCCCTTTCATAAGTTTATTGAGCCTCATCTTTAAACTAATTAGGTCGTTTGTTCTCACTATCCTTGTTGGAAAGCAGTTCCAGAGCATCACTCTTCTAATGGTTAGAAACCTTTTTCTAACTCCCAAATCAAATTTATTCCTGGTCAATTTATACTTATTTGTCCTTGTGCAACATTGTCCTTTATTTTAAATGCTGCTTCTTCTCTTTTTCATTGTTACTTTGGGTATGTAGCTAGCAATCCTACCTATGCTGAGCTTTATTTCTTTTTGCTAAACAGAGAGGACAAGCTCTTAGTTCTAAAGCATGAACTTGCTAATATGTCTCTGGCTCCAGGGTTTGTCTTTCACCTCTTGTAACACAGGTGTGGAGAGTAGCACACCCTGTTTGTTTTGAGACCTAACAGACTTGTAAATGGCAGTGATACTGTTTTCCTTGATTTTTGAATATTATTCTTGGCACAGGCTTTGTTTCTAACTGCTGGAAACAGGTTTAAAGCAGCATTCTGAGATGACGCCACTGTCATTTTCTTCTTGCACTTCAAGAAAAGGATGTTATGAGATCTTCAATGACCAGTTTGGGACAGCAACATCCCTGGATGTGAATTTCAAATTATCATAACATGTCTTGTCATGTAATGCTGCTGAATGGCCACTGACTTGCTACCTTTCTAAGCAGTCTCTGAGTTTGCTAAGACCTACGTGGATCTCGAATACTGACCAAAACTGGAAGAAAAACTACCTGCAAGTTGTTCTGGCTTGCTCCTCAATTACAGAAACATACAGTGCAAAACCGTGTGTGAGAGAAAAGACCCATGCCGTGTAGTCCTTGCTGGAGTGGGATGTGAGCTCCAAGTAAAGCCTTTACAAGCGGAGTTCTTTTAGGGACATAGTTTCATGAGTTCTGCAGGAAACGTAGCCAAAGGGGTGGCGGTGGTATGGCTGCAGGGCATTTGCTCAGGAGCTACAAAAGTCTTAGACATGGTAGTGCAGAGCAGATGAAAGACTTTGTGGTTACCTGGCTGTATTCTATTGAGGGCAATGACAAGGTAAAGTAACACAGTTGTCATCTATAAAGATCAGCTGCCAGTCCAGTGTGTTAGTAGGTTGTCACTGAAGGATTCTCTTCAGCTGGACAGGCTTGAGCATGAATCACCAAATGTCATGTTCTCACACTGCTGTATGACATCATAGTATACGGATATCAAAGCAATATATTGATATTGTGTGAGCTATTGATGCTACGTTTTATGCATTTAGCTGTTAAATTTTCTAAGATACTTAAGCCTTGCAACAAACATCTACAAAACATGTACTCATCATCTTTGAGTATGAAATTTTAATAAGATGTGCTCTTAGTAATGCATCTTTGTAAAGACAGGAGAGAAAAAAAACCCAAAGTAGTTCATGAGTGGAGTTTGAGTGGTGTGAAGAAGGGTTGTACACATGTCGGGTTGGGAGGAAGAGATGTGCCATTTGGAGATATCCAGTATTGAGGCTGTTCAATAATATCTGGGAAAAGAGATTTCTGCTTTTCACATTTTTGCCCCTTTCTCAAGGTAAGGAACTCTGCCTTCTTAGCTATAGGATAACATTCTACATATACTGATAAACCTAATCTGTTTCAATTAAATCACATGGTGATCATATCACAAGTTTCAATTCAGGCAGTGAATTACTTCAATTATACTTGAAAATGTGACTGCATGTATCTATTTTTATGAGGATGCTGATCTGCTAGGATTTGTACAAGTACACAACAAAAACAGTCCAGTGACT
>JANHGB010025577.1:12705-26769 GCA_026283785.1 Coracopsis vasa | reverse complement strand
AACTTGTACCGTCCCCCCCCCCCCGCGCCCCCCCCCCCCCCCACAAAAAAAAAAAGAAGAAGACCCAAAAAGTTCTGCTTAATTTCATATTTTAATTGTCTGGTGCTATAGGGAAGAAGTGGTTGCAAATCCAGATGCTTGTTAGTCTTGAAGAAGATGATTCAGGATAAAATGCCGAGTAGAGCCAACCTCAGTCTTCCTCCTCACCCTTTCCCTTACATTCTCGTCTCTTCAAAGCGGA
This sequence comes from Coracopsis vasa, assembly GCA_026283785.1. Lineage (NCBI taxonomy): Eukaryota > Metazoa > Chordata > Aves > Psittaciformes > Psittacidae > Coracopsis > Coracopsis vasa. Next base: position 26,528 of record JANHGB010025577.1, on the reverse strand, counting down.
TACTCAGGAGGGGAGGGATGAAAAACACAGCCTGACAAACCCTGAGTGACCATTACAGAAGTTTGCACTATCAGCACTTGCTTTCAGTGGATGCTGTTCTTGACGATGACTTGCTGGGAGATACAAACTCTACTGTTTCTGCAAGGATCAGATAGCAGATGCTCCCCCTACATGGTTTGGGCAAGCCCTGAACCGGCTCCCACTGAGGCACTGCTGCACCACAATGTGCATCTGCTTTGCACAGCTTTGCCTGTAGTCAGACAGGGCCTCAATCCAGCGACCAAATGAACAGAAGCAGAGCCTTTCAGCTTCACAGTTTTCAGAAAGACCTGAAGCTGATGGCAGGATGATTTTCTGAGTTGCTTTCCCTGAAACTACTGAAGATGAGGAAGGGGCAGCATGGTCTGTATTTCTGAGAGCAGGTGCTGGAATGTGCCAGAGCCTTTTTTTTTCTAAGATGAGGTGCAAGTGACTTAATACACATCTGTTTCTGCATTTGCAGAACATCACACGGTATTGAGACCTTATTTTGTTAATGCATGTGAAGAGCTTTGAAGATAGGACTAAAAAAGGTGATTATAAGACAGAAACCTATAAAAAAAGACCCATTACATGTCCCCTGCTTTCTGGGATTTCTAATTCTGGCATGAATATGCTTTGTGCTAAAATACCCTAAAAGGTCTCTTTCCTTTTCATGTGTGTGATCTATACATTTGCAATTCAGCCTCCATCACTAACACTGACAGTTTTGTGTATGGGAGCAGTGCACAGCACAATCAAAGCCTGCACTAAAAGTATGAGAGGAAAATGATTCTCTCAAAATGTCACAGCCAAGAAAAACACTATTAAAAGAAAAAAAAGAAAAGGAGTCTTCCTAAGTAATTACAGTCTATAATGTGGATTAGCAGTTGTTACTATGAACAAAATTGGCAGTGATATGCTGTAACACATCCTAATGCATTGGTTGATTTCATATAGAATAAGGAATCATTTAAAACTGTATGGCCTAAATGGCTTTTTAAAATCTTAATGTAAGTTACAGCCATTCCTCATATGGCACAATTGCAGTACTTGTATCAGCCCCACCAAAGTAGCTTTTATCTGATTTAAAACAAAATAGAAGATATTCAACTTAATGACTGTAAGAAGCCTATGGGTCAATTCATTACAATGCAAAGTAGCAACACAAGAGTGGAATGGGTCCTTTCTCAGGTGCAGAGAAAATCCATGTAGGCAGCCTCTGAACTGTGAAATTATTTGGCTCTACCAAACACCTATAGGTCACATAAAAGGTGTAAGATGCCGAGCTTTTCAGAGTATCACGCACTAGGCACATAGAGGAAGAATGATCCCTATAATAAAGCTGCCTTTAGAAGATTTTTCAGAAAATAAATGGTAAGAAAGCCAGTGTTTCCAGAAGAAAGTCTCCAAAACTGTGTTAGAAATGGAAGAGAAATCAACATAAACAGTTTTTAAACTCTTTGGCTCCACAGAAGTGACAACTCTTTACATAAAGATGAATACTGTTGAAATTCTTCAGTTTTTAAGGATTTAGACCCATAATTGGAATCCCTGACTTTTTTTGAAAGCAAGACTTGTCCAGATCCTGGGCTTCCTCATCCAAAGTGGCAAGTCACTACAGACTACAACTGTAACTGAGTGGTCATGCTCAGACCAGTGCATGCAGTATGGACAGACAGGAGTGTAAATGGTGGCAACAGCATGGAAAGACAGCTCAGTCATTCCTTTATATACAGGGTTTATAAAATGACTGCAATTATCAATAAAGTCCCCTAAAGTCATCTAAAACCAAATGCAATACCTAAACCTTTACAGTGAATCTGCCTCCACTAATACCAACTGACAAATCACAAAAATAAAAGGGCTTCCACAGAATACAAGGTTCATTTGCTCAGTATAAAGTTGCTGTAGAAGGTACCAGACCATGCCTCTTTCATGCTATGTATTCTTGCATTTATTAGATTGGCTGAACCCCATCACTGCCATTTCAACATATCTGAGATTGTACAAATATGCTAGAGGCTGTTCTTCAATGTTTAGCATAAGAAAAAGCATAGCTGGTATTTGTGTTCATGTTAGCTTTGTGTCATAAAAGAAAAAAAAAGAAAAAGAAGAAAAAAGAGAATAGAGGAAAAGAGCACTAGGAAAACGAAGATTAATTAGGAAGCAAATCAGCAGCATTAAAATTTCCATTGTGGAACCTGCGTAGAGTGAATTCAGATAAAGCAAAACTTCATTTAAGCTATTATTTAGCTTCCAATGTGTTAGCAAGGTAGAATGAAATTCTATATCATTTGGGTGCATTACAAGATAGAAAACAGTAATTTCAATTCCTACCCACCTCAGTAGGAATCAATTAATAAAAAAGCACCAAATACCCTAGCAAGTCCATCATTTCTGTCTATCGACATGCACGTGAAAAGTATCAGACATTAACAATGCACAAATGATCTTTCTCCTGTGTATACGGAGTGTGTCTGTGAAGGACAGACTTTTTCAAGTACTAATGATAACATGAGCTGATCTCTGCATGTACACTCCTTTGAAAATTTGTCCTGCACTGAATTGGGTCAGCAAAATAAGGAACAGACCCTATTTTATATATAGACTTCACTATACCAGGGTTCCACAAACCCACATTTCTTACCTAGCCTAGTAATCATTTAAATGGTAGGAAAAAAATATCCCCAGCATCATCCTCCTCCCCCTTTCAAACATCTCCCAGCAAGTTAAGCCTTTATTTCATCAAAACAGAAACACAAAAATCCTCCTACTCACACTGGAGAAGCTTTATATCTATTAGGAGTTCCAGAGTCAGAAGAATCACCACCAATACTACACAGGCTACCAGGAAACCGTTGAGACTTGCACTGAGCAAAAATACCTGCCACACGGCTGCTCGTCTCCCACAGCACGGTTTTAGCCAGTTAGATCTAAGGAAATAAAATTAGGAGGAAAAACAAGAAAAGAAAAGAAGAGTAGTGAAAAAGGCAGAGAGCTAAAGAGCAATGAACTTAGAATTACAAGTTCTGTTGCTATGGACATACTCAGTAATAACGTATAAAGACTTTGCAGAACTCACTTTTTACCAAGAAAAATACTTCACAAAACTCATGCCCCAGAGGACCTTGTGTGCCTCTCCAGCCCTCTGGAAAGTACTGGTGCCCAAGTGCCTTCCAATGCACTGAGTAACACAAGCCTAATCATGTCTTACTACTTCCATGTGGTTTTATTTTGACATACCTGTTGCCTTCTCTGACCTGGGACTACCACAGCATAGCAGGATTCTGCTACTAGGCTAAAAGCTAATAATGTTTTGTAAGAATTTCTCTGCTATTGAATTTTATTCCTGTACTAGCAGGAATCAGATCAGACCAGAGCTGCCAAATGTGGCTTGCAACAATCAGTCCATGCCATCATGGGAAAGCAGGAGCTCAGTGACTCCACAGCTACACCTACACTAGCAAACACACAGTGTCAAGCTATTGGCCAGGGCTGTGTCGCTTATCCATTTATCTCACTCTTACTAATCTCTTCATGGCCCAGGCCAAAAAGGATTTTCCAGATTTTGAGGTAGCACAGTTTTGGGGGCAGCATATGCCAGGGACTGCTCCCAAACCCAGTTTAGAGGAAGTCACATTGGTTTAGAGGAAAAAGAAGGTTTAGGCAAGATGAAGGGATCTGTGAGGAGAGGACCAGACCTCAGGAAGCAAGCTGATGCATCAGTGATGTTGCACTAGTATAGTGCTAAATGCAGATACACGTTTTCTTTTTTTTTCCTTTTGAAAACATTTGCAATAGGAATGACAGCAGCATGGATTTCAGAAGCACACAGCCCAGCCTGGTACCTTTTTTTCTCCTAAAATCCCCCCATAGTTTCACTTTTAATGCAGTATCATTTCACATCACAGTGTTCTGTAATGTTCCTGTACTGGCTCACCTCTGAAAGTTCTGATGCTTGCCTCACACTTCATATTTCCAAAGATCTGTAAATACCCATTAGCTAATACAGAGCTGACACAATTTGTTAACTAGGGCTTAAAGAAGCTGCAAGCATACAGAAATGTGGTGCAGTAACCACACTGTCTGAACTAAAATATTGATAAAATATCAATGGTACACAAGAAGATGGTACTGATCAATTCCAAATAAATAGCTCTAGACTCAATAACTCATGTTATGATCAAACACTTTGAAAAACACCACAAAACTTTCCCTGACACACCCACACTCAAAAATGAGGGGGAAAGTGATGCTAAGTAGCACACACAGACTTGATACTTTCAAGCAGCTTCTCAGGGTTAAGCATATGAACTAAATACTTGTACTCTGATTGTCCCATTACCTGACCATAACAGACCTTCCTCTGAAACCTTCAGAGAAGATTTGACAAGTGTTACTATGAGGAACTTGCCCTAAGTTTAACTTTGTTATGGTTCTAGCCTGAATACAGAACGCACTAAATTTTGAACAGGTATTTTTAAAACATAAGGCAAAAAATGGCATTGGCATAGGGCCTTTTGCAAAACTTGATTTTTTAGTAGATTTTAATTTACAGTAGCTCAAAACAGAATAACTTGTCTTTACTGAAACTGGTATTTTGTCCTTTGGGTTTTGGTTTTGTTTCTTTTTTTTTAGATATTTTTAAAAATAATGCTAGTGAATGGCCTTATTTAAATAGAACAGCTCTTTATTCTATCCTTTTCCTACATTTATCCTCCCTTTTCCAAAAAAGGCCCGTTTTGCCAGCATTTTAATATTGCAGGGCAGTTTTTCCTCTTTCCTATTCCCAGAATGATCAGTAGAGGGCCTAAGTACATTCCTTTAAAAGCTCTACATAGTTGAGGTTTTCAAATATACCAAATGTACCAGTAAGAATAAATCAACTGCGATACTCAGCACACATTACATATGGCCACGATAATCATTATTCAAGCTTATAGAATACTAAAGAATGTGAAGTTATTCTGCCTGTGCGGTACTAATATTCCACTGATTCCAAAAAGCTTCTGAACAAAACTATCAGTTTATGATTGGAAAAGCAATCAACTTCAGAGGTCAAGTGCAGATCCTCTGCACATTTACACCTATATATCACTTGTAAAATATAGAAATTGATTTCAAGGACACAAGTGTTTGAAATTTAAGAACTAAAACCACCTTCTGTTTCATATCTCAATTTCTTACACCAAGGTGCATTTGTTCAACACTTGCCTTGTGAATGGACAGTGATGAGATCACTGCCCAGCAGACCCCTTCCCAGACTTCCTCTAAGTCCTTTGAATCCACTGATATTAAGAATCATATTGTGCACTGGATTGTTTCTTTCCTGGCTGCTGCTTAGCTAGCTCGTTCCCTGCTGTTCGTACACTTCTGAAGAGCCCTGATCTTGCCCTGGGTTGTTGGTTTTTAGTTGCTTTGGTTGTTTTTTTTTTTTTACTTCTTACCCTCCTGTAAAGGATGGACATAAATAATCAAAGGAACTGTTTTAGCTAAACCTGTTAACATGCTAACCACACTAACTCCTAATACACAAATCTTCACATCTCCTTCAACTCTGTAATCTCAGTTCAGTAGTATCAGTAGCCCTGCTGATGTCGGTGTCGTCTGTGGATGCCATGCACTATGTGGGTACAAGTAAAGTATGACTCGGGACAACTTTACTGTGTGACTTCAAACAGGTTCATTAAGTACCTCAGTTACTTTATCTCTAGAACAGGAATATTATTTGCCTTTCTTACAATGCCTGGATGAAGTAAATAAATGTAGTAGCATGGGAATTTCTTGGTTGATGGTGATGCAGGGCTGTAAAGTTGTTATGATTCTATGATAAAAATATATTTAGTGGAATTTTATCAGGGGTAATTATTTTTAAAGATACTTTCACACATGGCTTTGTGGAAAACCAATCTGTCATCATCACTGCTAGTTTTATTAACAAACAGCTTGAATAAAAGAACATAAGGCAAAACTGGGAAAGGTTTAACATATTTATCAAGTAAGAAATCACTACAAACAGTTTGTTCAAGCTGTTAACAGCTGTCACTGTTTCTATTTCCTGGTTTTGCAAACAAATACCCTGAAATCTGCATTATACCTTACCCCGTCATCTTCTTTTTATTTTTTTCTTTTGGCTAAACAGCAGGTGTTTGCATTTCACAGGGTGGCTATGATCAGAAAACAGAAGGATGGATGAGATCCAAATCACTATCTGAAGGATTCGAAAGGCCATGGTCAGGAAGTGACAGGAACACAGAAAGGCTACGTAACAATACAAAATTTGGCTGAGACAAAACAGACAGCAGAGCCTCACAGCAGGCTACAGGGAGCAGCTGGAGGCCTTGAGCAACTCCAAGGAATAGAGAGAGCTCTGCATCCCTTTCCTGGGCTTCTCCTACAAGCTTAGCTCAACTACAGAAGTTAACTATCAAGAGGTCTCTCATCCTTTTTTCCCTAAAGCTTTTCTGCTTTAAACACCATGGCATTTCTTAGAGGACTGCTGCAAAACTCTGGTGCTCAAATGGCAAGATTCCCTCAAGTTTCTGCCTAAACTCACACATCATCAGTTTACACATATTTGCTCTTCTGCCAATATTGTTCTTTAGCTTGATTAGTTCTTCTCCCTCGCTGGCATTTTGTCCATGATGCATTTACATACAGCAATAGCATCCACTCATGTAATTTAATTAAAGCCCACACTTTTTGTGAAGCAGACACTCAGTTTCTATAACTGTCCTAGTAGTCCCCTCTGCATGTGAATAGACAGCTAGAATAGTACATAATATTTTGGAATAGGTTTAGTTACATGAATGCTTCCCAGCTCTATTTGAAGTACTTCATGCTTTCTAGGATCATCTGTGCCTTCTTTATAGATGCATACCACGCTGTTTGCTCACAGATATCCTGTGGTTACCTGGTATATTACTCCTCTCATTATAAATATTAACGTCATGATCAAAAACAACCTATAAGAAACATAAGAACAGCCATACTACCTCAGAACAAAGGCTTGGTATTCTGCCTCCAACAGTAGCCACGAGCAGATGTCTCATGATGAATAAGAGCACAGCAAAAATATAATGCTTCCCCTTAAAATTCTCTCAGCATCCAAGCATATTCAACTCAGTGACTTTCTGAGACAGATGCTGTTTCCTGGATTCTACTTAGTAGCAGTCAATGAATTGCTCTTCCACAAACTTGCTGAATCTCCCCTTAAGGCTAAATTAGCTATTAGCAGCCACACATCCTTCAAGAAATAGTTCCACACATATACTGCCCCCTGTGCAAAGAGCAACCTCTTTTTATTTCTTTTGAACTGGGCCTTAATCTGTATCCTAGCACCTGCATCCGGAGGTGTGTGAGAGGGATGTGGTATCAAACCTTATTTTAACCTGTGGCAGATTTTGTAACCTCAACTGAATCTCATGTGAACCTTCTCTCTTCCAGATTGAAGAGTGCCATCTTACATAGTCATCTCCAATGGAAGCCATATCACATCTTTGATCACTGCTCTCCTTAGAATCTTTTCCAACTCTTTTTTATCTACCATATCCTTTTACACAGGGATCAGAATACAATCACGTCCAAGACATAGGCAAAACTTGGATATATGGAGAGGCACAAGAATGGCCTCTCTTTTATTCTGTACTTTTTCCTAATGAATCCTAACATATGATTTGCTTTTAGACTGCTCCTCAGCATTTAGCTGACCTTTTCATGAACTGATATTTCTCTTTTCCACATTATTCTTTTGTCCATTTGCTTTTCCATCTTTCAAGCTTTACACCAAGCCATATCTACTCTTAGAACTTAGAAAATTAATTCCAGTGTTAAGCCAGATAAATCAGACTCACGCCATTTCCACTCTCAAATAAAGGGCTTGGCAAACAGTGGTCCATGGGCTACAACTACTACACATCTACCAACAGAAAGTACTTAGGAGAAGCAAGTTCTGTTGGAAAAATACAGAAATACCTACAAACCAAAAGAATCTGAAAATCACTGAGCTAGAAAATGAATTTTTTTTTTTTACTTATAGTAGTGCTCCCACTACCAATTGCTGTCACTGATAAAAGACATTAGAGAGACACACTCAAAGGATTTAGGTACTAGGATAAACACAGTAATGAGCTATTCTGGAAAACAACATTTACAAAGATAAGCACTTACAATGCTCTGTACAAAAGTTTCTAAATCACTGAACATCCCTGTAACATAGCCCAAAATGTCATGCATTCTCTAGTGAAGAGCTGATCACCTCACAGGTTCTGTCAAGCTGAATGCCCATTTTCTGCTGCAGTGCAGGTCTCAGTTTTGGACCACAGCACAGAAAATAGCAGTGATGTAGTACTGCACAAAGAACAAATCAGCACTACAGTCTCATTCACTGGATTCTGCTGTTAATATTTTGCACTACCTTTCTGGATTCAGATAAAAATAAGTTCAAGTCACTTCTGTAAATACAAGGAGCTTGCTCACTACATGAAATAGTTCTGCCCTCCAAAACCTTTGCACTTTATCTTGAGCTTGGACCTCATTATTCACCGTGTATCAGCATCATGCACTCAGAATTTTTCAGAAAAGGGACTGTTTAGTTATGCTGCCAGATAAAGACAAGAAAAAGAAGAAGAAAAACGCAAGAACTTGGTCCATTTGAGTTCTTTTAGTTAAAGCACCTTAAGCTTTGTAGACAACACAAGTAAAATACCTCCAAGAGATCAAAATGAAAACTGAAAGATGCATATGAAACCCAGAAATAATGGCATCTATTTGGTGCAGTTCCAGAAAACAGACTGAAGGAACAGACATCCTTTTCTTCCAGGATGGGTGAACACATTCATTAGTGAAGGTTTGCAACAAATTTAAAATTAAAACCAGAAAACTCTCCCTGTGTTCATTTCTGAATCTCTGTTCAGTTTTAGTTTCCCTTCCTTTTAATCCCTCTTTCTATACCCCTTCCTATAGCTTTCTTCTTAGTTCCCTCCTGTTTAATCCACTTTCTAGCTGTAACCAAACAAATGCAAGACAATGAACAGATTATCATCAACTATAAAATTACAATGGCACAACTATATATAGCTAGTGGCAACTGAAACACATAGTTAACTGTATGAACCCCCAACCTTTACAGCTGTTGATGTAAAACATAGTATTTGAAAGGACTTTCACGTTTCAGATTTAACATATAAAAGTTCAAAAGCTGCAATCTAAAACAAATACAAGAAATAATTTCAAGTTGGGGTATATCTCTCCCCTTGCTTCCCAACGAACAGCTCTTGGAGAGACAGGCTCACAGTCTGTAAACTCTTCTACTGCGGCTGATACCTATCATGAATGATTGCTCCCTCCAACTGGAATTTAAGGAAAGTACAGGATCCCCACTGTCATTATTTCTGTATCCCTGCTTGTCTTTAGGACACAGGTACCACTTTCTGCATGTTGTCAATTTTCCAATTATTCCCCATCATGTTTATTGGCCATTGATGCAAAAACAGAAGAGAGAAACTATTTTTTTCTTTTGAAAACAGAACACTTGACTGGAAAAAAGAAATTAAGAGTGGCACTTAAAGTTAACATTAACATTTAAAAATCCCCTGAGCTTTCTGGGTGATTAGTCTCCTTAAAAGAATGTTTAAAATGTTTACATATTCTTTTCATGCATGCCAAATTCAACGCAGATACAGCCTCTTCAATAAATTCACAGACATGAAGAAAATCAGCAACTGTCTGTCCTGTTGCTTTTTGTATACAAGTCTCACCTACTCTGTAACAGAGATGTCAGAAGTGTACACCATGTGTCCTCCATGGCATCCAAGGCACATATTTTGAATCAGTTCATTTTTCATCTACGTGCCTCCAGCCTATGCCTCAATCATTTCTGCAATGTCTAAGCATGGAGTGCAGTGCACAGCAAGAGGATTCTAAGAAGTTAACTGTAGGGCAGATCAGCAGGACTAATAAGTAACAAACGTCATCCTCATCGTGGTTCTGAGAACCAAACTACTATTTCTTCACATTGTTACAGAATCGAAAAGCCATACCTTTATAAATAGAAATTGCTACAGTCACATAAAACAAAATGTTCTAGTTACATTATTAGTGTAATTTATCAGAACATTTCCTCTTCTGAAGAGAAAGATACACAGCTCAGTTAACATCAGGCACATCAGCCTCACTGCAGGGAAGAAGAGAGCCAGATGCAGGAGTCCTTTATTACCCACTCATTCATCTCTAGTCTGATGTCTCTCTTGATGCTTTGTGCAAGTAGATGGGAGACTGACTAGAGACGAAATGCTACAACCTGTATCGGGAACTAGGGACTGCATGCCATTATGTTGAAAACCAAAAGGTCATGGACAGATGCAGCTTGTCATAACCAGCCAGCATTTTCCAAGCACAGGGATGCACCAGACCTTCCTGCTGCAGAGCCTTACGAGTTACTTACGAGTTACACCAACAACAACTTGCATAGATCAGCTGTAGATCTAGAACAATAGAGCCACACAGGATATGTGCAGGTCATACAGGTTGGCACCTTCCCTGAAATTCTCAGGGAAAAGCATACAGAATGCTACACTTGGAGCCTGCGTCAAAGGCAGACTGCCAGGGATGGGAAGAGGAGTCTTACATCACCTTTTAGTACTCTCTGACATTGGCAGCATCTTTTGATACCTGTACTAGCAACCTGAATGGCAGCTGTGGTGTAAGAGGGCCATAATTTCATGAACTGAAGTCCATAACTTCACAGTTACGAACATGGATGTTGGCAGAAACTACAGGGACTTAAATATTTTCTGCCCCGTCCTGTGCTGCCCTTCCCACATCATGCTCTTTGCACATGAGGGAGATGTAGCAGTCCGTTCCTGTACCAAACTGATTTGACACACCCTATCTCCTGGTGGAAGCCATCTAACAAGGCTAAGATCTAATACCTAGCAAGGCCATGAGAAAAAAAATACACCACATTCATAAAATCAGATATATTCCCAACAGAGCCATGAGATGGTATGGAGACAGTATTTTACTTATGCTGCTAGGCTTCTTGAGCTGAGCTCTGTTCCTGAATTTCACAAGGCATCAGTTGTGCTCCATGCTTCTGAAAGGAAGCAGCTGCCATTGCCGCAAGGCAGATGTAATCGTGGGACTGAGCTGAACACACTCAGCCAAAATGCATTGAGACATACAAACTAAAGCTCTGAATTTTCTTCAGAGAATCCACTCTACAGCTGGGACATCTGAATGGCACCTGCTTATTTCCGTTCAGACTGATAAAGCCACAAAAGAAGTCTATGTGAAGGAAGAGATCTCTGCTGAGGAGAAGAATGACACGTTTATTTTCCTGCTTAAGACTGCAAAGCTGCTCAAACGGTTACAATGAGAGATCTGTGCACTTTGGCACAGTGAAGAATTGAGTTTCAGATCATAAAAATCTATAAAAATGCGTATCTGAACTAAACTGGTATTTACTCAGCACCAAAATAGCCTGAGGGTTACACCTGCATACTCAAACTAATTTTCAAGTGCCTCTTTGCTATGCAGGGTATTTTATGTTACAGTTGTACCATACTTATATAACCTACTTGAAATGTATTTCCCCTTGTTTGGAGGAACAACTTTCTGGAGATGTCTCATAAAGTCCAATTTGGAAAGAAATTAAAGGCAAGAGCCTTCCCCACATACTGCTTCCTGACTACCATACAGAATACCTGCTGAGCAGAGATCAAGCAGGTCTCTCTGCTGATTTCTGAGCACAGGTTAAAATGCATTGAGCTGTTAATAAATGGAGGCTTACATAAAGCCTAATGTCTTCACCAACGAGAGCTCTATATGACTTACTGTGAAATGCTTTTAGATGTATCTTACCAACAGTGGAATATATGTACATTCAGTGTGTGACACACAGTGGCACAGTAATCACAGAATCAAAGGGGCTAGGCACAAGCACTCACTTCACCTCTGTGCCAAGGGATGTTAAATTAGAGTGTTATCATTCCTGACAAACACATCTTCTTCACAACACCTAGCGACTGCAACTCCATTCCCCTCCTCCCATACCAGTTTGTCTATCCCAGCACTTCACTACCCTCATTTTTCTCTTTTGCTGCAATTCAAGCTTCTTACTTCTTGTCCTAAATATCATGGAGATCAGTACCATACTATTCTTTTCTTGTGAGGAAAAGAGTCTCTTACAAGACCCCCTGAAAGTCTCTTCTTCATGTTAAATACAGTTACTTGTTCTGTGAAAACAGGAGTAGTTTGCATACACATTATCAAAGACGACATTCTCACACAAGCAAGCTATTCAAATCACTCTGTGAAAAGTATACAATCTGTCCAGGAATCAGCAGTACTCTCTCATTATCTCTCAGTCAAGAGATGCACAACTATGTACAAGAATCACAAGTGGCCAACTTTGTCACCCTGCAACCCCCCTGAAAACCCTTTTCACAAAGAGCTTTCACCAGGCCATTCTGCCTGCCTGGTGGGTAGATGCCTGGTCTAGTTTTCCCTGAAAGAAGACTTCCAGATTGTGATTAAGTAGCAGCTATGAATCACTTAAAAGAGTAAAGAGCCCCAAAGCAGCACATATTAGTTAGATTAGAAAAATTCGCTTCTGTCCTGTTACAACAGTTTTAAACAGAGTTTGAGGACAATTGGCTGCATTTCTCCAGCTTAAGGTTTTCTTTTGTACAAAGCCATGAAATTCACATAACGTAAACTATAAAACAAAATTGCATCGTTTGTACTTACCCTTCTCTTTGGTACTCCTCATCCAAATTTGACAAAAGCTGGGACCCAGCCACAGACAGATCGAGTGCAGCTAAAGGTAGATCTCGATAAGCAAAATTAACAAGCTGTACAGGAGCAATGCTTTTGGTCTCTTCTTCTACTTGTTGTGAAATTATCTCAACTTCCGAAACACCACCTTCTATTGTAGACCTGAAAATGTAATAAGCAAAATAAAACACCTCCTCTCTCTCTCTCCCCAGATATACATATAAATGAATGAAAATAAGCAAGCAAATAGAAATAACTTGGAACAACAACTCACAGAATCCTGAAAAGTCAGCAACTTAAAAGGCCTTTGCCAAGACACTGAGGAAGGTGCCCTCATTGAGAGGACAAACCAGATCCCTCCACACTTGTCTTCATGAATCCAAATAAAATATTTGTGCAAAACAGAAGGCAGGCATGTAACTGTGCCAACTAAATCTTCACTGCTCTGTGAGTTACATCAGTGAGCAATGAGCAGCTCAGCTTATTAATCATTTTATACAACTGTTCATTAGTGGATGCAGTTTGACCCCTCTTCCACTGCCGGTCAATATTAAAATAGTTTTGATGGATGGCAACTTATTACCTAGTGCATGTGAAAGATGGCTTTGTTATAGGGGACAGCTTGCATGTCAAGCTGCTAGCTCCATTTGATTCAGAGCAGGTGCAAGCATAAACTTCTCCAGCTTTCATCCAGGAGAGCTTGCTAACTTCTAAAGAAATCTAAGGCTACTTGTCTCAGGTTTTCAACAGCAGGAGTGAAGATACTCTTTTTTCTTAAGGCTATACTGAAAAAGTGCTTGGCACTAACTTCCCTCTGCTATATGACTGCAGAAGTTATATTGATGATTTTGTTTTAGAGAAGCTTATTAAAATCTTCCAGCTATTAAAGAAACCTGATTAACAGCTATTTTGGTGGGGTTTTTTTTCCAGAAAAAAAAATAATTTAGAGGATTTCTTAACTCATACAACTTGTGAGTCTAAGGATGCGGGTGAAGGAACTAAAATTCTTCATGAAAGAGCTAAAG
>JANHGB010025577.1:2223-12605 GCA_026283785.1 Coracopsis vasa | reverse complement strand
AAGAGCTAAAGAAAGATTCTGTTGGTCAGAGCCTCACCATTAGACTAACCCTTTGGGGCAGAAAACATGATTCCTAAATTCAAAGGAGCTAACTGCTGCCAGCATTACACAAGAAAGTAATTTTAAAAATCAGAAAATGCTGCTATATTTGGCAAGGAAATGCTGCAACTGGGTCATAGTATGGCAGAAAGTAGAGGTAAAAAGAAGTACTATTTGAACAACCTAAAGGCTTACTTTATGTTATTGTTAGTCTAACTAATAATGGAAAGCAAATAGATTCATTTCCAACAGAATAGTATTGCTCTGTCAACAACCTGAATCAGAAGCCCAGAGGGAAGAGCTAATTTTAGCAAGAATTTTCTTTCTTTGATTTTCACCTTTAGTGCCATCCTGTGGACATTTACTCTTACAAGTCCAAGCGGGTTCAGTTTTGCACAGAAGAGCATACAATGATCCAATTTCCAGTATTATAAAGGAAAAAGGGTTGGTGCAGCCTTCCCTCTCCCAAAAGTATTTAGATTCTGCATCCTTAGACTAAATGACAGACACTGTCTGATTTGACTGAAAAGAAAAACAAACCAACACACTTGAGTTGCAAACAGCTTTTGGGACAAGGTTTGGTGCCAGTAAAGAAAAAAGGCAAACATCTGACAATAACATGACATACTAGGTCCCAGCCACTGGCTGTTAGTAACACATCAGACATGTTTTCAGCATTCATGGTTTTTCTGCCAATTCACTCTTTAAACAACTGATCATATCCTACTCCTCCTCAAAATATCGACTTCTCCTTCCAGTAATACTGATAGAACCCTTGTGATGTCATAACATCATTCTCCTACAAGTAGCAACCTGTTCCCTTTTATTTAAGGTAAATTGTAACTATCCTCACATGGTACTTACTGAGGATTGGTCATGTTGGAGGATGCAACCAAATCAGCTGTGGTTCCAGTATATAACTAATTCCAACTGCTCTGCACAGAAGTTCTAGCCTTCCAAGATTAGTTCTCTGTGAGAAGCAAAACAAAGTTATCTAAAACATGGTCGAAAGAACTCCAAATGGCTGCACTGATGTTTGCTGTTCATAACAGGGAAGCTATACAGTTACAGTGCATTTACACATGGACATCTGCTCATATACATACTTCTGTAAGAACACAGGTCTTGCTTTAAACCACTAGACTGTTGAGAAAGATATCCAAGATCAGAGGGGGGAGCAGATTTTCAAAGAAAGCTCTGTCAACAGAGCTCAGGGTTTTGTTGTCCATTTTCCGGTTTGAACTGTGTTCCTGACTGCCTTTGCTAGAAAGGCTCTTCCAAGAACTAAATTCATGTTGTCTGACATTCCAGATGGGCTAGTATCCAGATAGTATTTTGATCACCAAAACCCATGAACACATTTGAAAAAGGCACCACGTTAGCTTGTGGCAAAATCTCCACTTGTGTTTTATGCGTCTCAGTGCATGGCAACTGGAATGGGAGAGGACAAGCTGTGAGAATGAAAACTGCTGATGTGCAAGCTTTGGTAGCTGGAAAAATATAAACTGGAGAATAGCATTTAAGAAACAAAATTTCTTAGAAAAAGGTATCATGAGAGACTTTGTAAAGCCACTGTCAAGACTATATGTTAAACAGTTTCTAAAAGTAACACAAAAACATACTGTTAAACAGAAATAGTCACTGGCAAGTTAGACTATAACAATAACACCAAAAAAAAAATTCATTATAATGGAAAAAGCTTCTCATACCAAACTTTATACTGAAGTCCCAGGCTGAACTGTTAGCATTGGTCAAGTATTTACAGTGGAGACATACAAATGTAGCAAGAGCATGACTCTTAACAATCGCTTGATACCAAATAACATAGAACTTACTTCTTTTGTAGAGCCATTTCCAAGGCTTTATTTCCTGTCTTGTAAAGCATAGCCAGTGCATTCTCACATTTTCCAGATGATGTGCCTGGGTATGCAAAAAGAAAGGGTCTACGCTGTGATCATCCTCCTCAGGTAGGTAAGTCAGCCAAAAGCAAACTAATTATTCATATGAAGAAATGGCCGACTTTAAAACAGACAAAACCACACACACTCCATTCATCTGTAACACTGTAATACTGC
Organism: Coracopsis vasa; assembly: GCA_026283785.1. Classification (NCBI taxonomy): domain Eukaryota; kingdom Metazoa; phylum Chordata; class Aves; order Psittaciformes; family Psittacidae; genus Coracopsis; species Coracopsis vasa. Next base: position 10,491 of record JANHGB010025577.1, on the reverse strand, counting down.
TAACGTCAGACTAAGCAGCAAACTTTTCTCAGATAAACTTTCCCTGATACAGCAGAGACTTGATACAACATCCATTCAGTATCAATGGGAGTCTCTTTTCTAGCCCTTGCAGTTCTTGATATATTCATCTTATCCTATTTGCTAAGGTAGCAAAATACTAAAACATTTGCCTAAAATTATACATGTTTAAATCACACACTGAAGGTATTTGGTGAATCTGTACCTGTGACGGCCTCATGAAAGCAATTGTTACACCTACCAGGACCACAAAACAAAGGAATATATATCAGCCTTGTTTCAGCCAATGGTAGCTCCCTAAAAGCTCATTTGGGGTTGACACTTTACAACACTTTAAAAGAAACCCCAATTTTTAGTGAAGAACTTTCCCCAAACCAATTGTTCTAAGCACTCAGTGTGCAAAAATGGTAAAGGTCCTGTGCACCTCTCTTGTGAGACTCAGGAAATTGAGAATCCTGCTAGAACTGCATTTGCAGGCTTGGAGAATAGAAGGTAAATGGGAATACAGCCAAATTAGGAAATGGGAATAAAACTGGTGGGAACTGGCCTCAGTGGACAGGCAGACAGATGTAGAGATGGGAATTTCTTATTAAAAACCTCGCCGTTTCTTTGGGAGACAGCACAGAGCTAATACACACAACCCCTCCCCTTCCCAGAGGGGGTTTACAAAACAAAACAACAACAAAAACATACAGCTGGATTTTTAAAAAAATCTTTTATTTTAAATGAACTGAAGTCACAACAGTGGGGCCAGCAACACTAAAGTTCTTTCACGTAGGATATGAAATACTTGCCTCTCCAGAACACAGACCAAGTCTGGGATTTTTTCTCATGCTGGAAATACATTCACACGTGTACAGGATTTTGCTTTACAATTCAACACCATCTGACCGATAAGCCAGACCTGCTGGAGCTGGCAGCTCTACAGATAACATTCCTCACCACCAGGACTGAAGGAGAAAGTTGCAGCCAGCTCTTCTGATAGCTCCACAGGGAGCAGAGTCCAACCCGCCTCAGCAGAAGGGACTGTTACCATGACATAAGGTGCTCACAAAGGTGGGACGAATAACGTGGGACCTGGAAGGAGACAGAGGGAGTCAAGTCTCCAAAGGACTCAGTGGAGCCTTCCAGAGAGAAAAAGTGGCAAAAAGTGAGTAATTTCTGGTGCAGATAACTAAATGTGTTAGCTGATCTAATGAATTAAAAAGACAAGTAGTTAATATGTACAGTAAGAGGGCAGCACAACCAAAACCTTCAAAACAGATGTAATAGGCTGTGTATATCTATATCCTAAATGGATTACTAGGATTCATGCTTCTTTCTAGGCTTAATGCAAGCAACAGAGATGTCTTAACGTATACTGGTATTTTGCAGAAACTTATTCTTTCTATTCACTCCACATCATTTGTTACATTCAAAACTTCCTTAAAAAAAATCCCAACTTCTGTAGCAGCATAAACCACTTCCAACTTCCATCAGGAAAGTCAGAGCAGGGAGATTTTATTCTTCTGCACGTATCTCATTGGCATTCCTGTAGGATTTAGTGTAGGCAAAGAACAGGGATGTGGCTCTCATTCCTATCAACAGAGATGGGCAGGAGGTAGAGGCCAACCTTTGGGTATTCCACATCCCACCCAAGTGGAAATTCTTCCATACAGTCCTTTCCACACCTATCCTACTAAGTGTTCGGTTGACAAAAATGCTTCATCTCTCATGGTCTCATCTAAGCGAATTAGTTAACAGTTCCAGGGGTTTGTTTTGGAATTCCACACACCCTCCCTGCCCTTCTTGGAACTGAGATCAGACAGCACACAATGGATACTGAGTTGCCATGTGAGTATGAGCAGTGCTCCTTCTGGGAGAATTCAGCAATTCTGTTTGTTCTGTGGTGTGTTTTCAAGGTGAGATGGCTGTAGAAGGAGCACAGTTTCCAAAGTTAAACAGAATGAGTTTGAAAAGGAGGTATGACAGAAAGGAAACAATAGTCCCAAAAGGTTTCTAATGCAAGCTTTGAAGTGGTATAAAGCCCAGAAACATTCACTGGACTAAGTGACTGACATAGTGTCTTGTATGTACCAAGAGGACAGTGCGATCTGATGGGAACCATATTTCTGCAGCTGGATTTCTGTGTAGACTCAGGTTTGCAGCCCTGTAACTCAGCTTAAAATGTGGGGGATCACAGTTCAGATCTCAACAAAGCTGACTCAGCTCTTCACTCCTCTGCAGGAGACGAAGGAAGCTGCACCCAGTTCACTGAGCTCCCTCAAAGGGCTTGAAAAGTGCTGTACTTGCCTTGCAATCCCCTGAGCTTTCCTCTGTTCTTTGCACAGGTAGTGTTCCTCTACACAAGCCAGAGTTCCTCAAAGCTTTTGAAGATATCCTTTGCTTACGATTTCTTTCACCCTGCTCTGTAGGAACATCAGCAAGCAATTGCTTCACAGCTCACAGGTTATGCTCGGAACCACGCAGGCTGAGAAGTGGGGTCATGCGCTCTAGCTGAGCAAAGGTTCCTGCTGCTGCCCTTGCCCAGCACACATTCTGCCCCAGTTAATTTGTTAATGTTTAGATAAACCTTCTATTGTCAGCCACCACACTTCGGCTGTAACTTGCTAATAAGGAGATAAAGTCCAGCTTAAACAACATAAAACATAGAACACAGTTTGGAAAACGTACCTTAAATCATAGCATGTGTGTACATACATTCCAAGCTAAACAAAAAGCAAAACCAAAACAAAACCCCAAGAACAACCTTAAAAATCATCTGTACTCCACTTGCGCATAAAAATCATGACTCTTAACATTGACTTAAGCAGTCTTACAAAATACATCTCACAATGCAGTGGTGCAATTTGGGTTAGGGAGTACGAAGATGGTTCAATTTAAGCCTTTTGCACTGAAGTTTCTACTAACTTGTGCCCTAACAGAGTTGAATTTAAAACCACCCAGTTTGGAGGCATTTGTCGTATTTGCTCACATTCTGAGGAGTATTATCCTGAAGCTGTAAGCCCCTGTACAAAATACAGGCACTAACTGAAACCTCTGAGTTTATGTACTTACAAGTAGCTACAAAACCCAATTTGGACATGTTCTGCTAACTAACGATTCTTCCACACAGTCCCTCAACAGCAGCTCAGACCCATGAACAGCCTCACAGTTTGCATTCAAAGCAAATGCAATAGGCCTCACTTGAGGAAACACAACCATTAGCCGGCGGGCAGGTTTTGCACAGTCTTGCCCAGCTTCTGCTCCTTCCTCTGCCCATGCCATAGCCATGTACCTGCAACACGGGCCATGACTGAGAGCTGGACCAGGAAACTGAGTTGGCATTATCTTCCTTTTCCTGCACTGCATCCTGCAGGATGGCTTCCACGATGCAGGTCACAGTACAGCTCCAAGAATAGCTATGCCGGCAAAACTGAGCAGGTAGGGCAGTGCACTAGGGGCACAGCCACAGGAATAAACAGTATGGTGGAGAAAGCCTTAAGGTCAGAAATACTCAAATCAAAGATGATGTGTTGACACCTCACCCTTGGCAATATTCAACTGCAGTAAGCACCCAACCTGAAAATGCTGAACAGACTGAGGAACAGGTGGAAATGAAAAGGGCTTTGTGTGGCTTTTTTTTTGTCCTCCTACAACACGCTGGAGCTTTTTATTGTTTTATTCTGAATCTAGTACACATCAGGAAATGGAATGTTGTTTTCTCTGTGCAATAATGTTCTTCTTTCAGTCTATAAATATACTTACATGTTCTAAAGTTCATATGCAAATGATGGCTAGTAAGGTTTAATAAATACAAGGTTGAGCATCTGCCCATACCCTTAGTTCATGGCAACTTGAAGATTGCTTTTCAGCCGTTAGACTTCAGCCTTAAGACTCTTCCTCAAGCTACTAATTTTTATTTTCTTTAGAATCCTGGGCCTAACAGATTCTGGATTGAAACACCTTTAGAACATTGCAACAGTCCTAATTTTCTTGAGGAGCTAATGTCAACCAAAACACAGAAGATTCACAACACTACAATAAGAATAGGGGAAAGTACAGAGACCACCTCATGAGAAATTCTTGGCATTCATTTAGTCTGAGCTGAGGATTTCAATGCATCTTACCTATTATGGCTCTGAGATCCATAAATATTATATTCCTTTATAAGGAGACTGAGAAAAAAGTTCTTTAGACCAATTCTGTCTCACATATCAGCAGTACAGGATCAAAACAAACCCAAGCAGACTGATACTAAATCCAGTCAAGCTATTAGACAAGTCAAAAGCAGCATCTGGAAGTAAAGATTTCATTCCAAGAACCAATTATACTACAAATATATTTTTGAGAAATATCTATGTTCTGTCCTGCCTGGTAAGTACTACCGGCAACTTTCCAGGCAAAATGCAATAAATGTACACAAATTCATGGCCTTACCGAGTATCTTAAAAGCAAGTATATAATAATTAGCCCACTGATGTGAAATACATAGCTGTTCTCCCAAACAGCACTCTGTTTTGTAGTTTAGCTTCTGGAAACAAATAGCCCAAATAACTGTTTTGATTGTAAACTTACAATAGTTGCAGATTTCATCCTGGTGATGCAGGATGAACCTCACCCTGCAAGAGCAGACAGCTAATAAAGTTCCTGAACTTACACGTCCTGCCTGAGTTTTCAGAGAAAAGTGATTTCATACAGCGTGGACACAATAGTTGTACTATTCGTGGCGGGAAAATCTTTCTTAACCACTGGGAGCCTAAAATGCAAGATTTAACTGCATTATTATAGCATGCAGCATACTGATAGTCATTATTTTAATATACAACTAATGCATTTAACTGTATAACCCCTCAGCAGGTGATGGAATGCACTTGTTACATATTAGAGGCCATGTTTCTTCCACCAAATACTGATGGTGAGGGCGTGTACCCAAGCTGCGATATGCAGGCCCCAACAGTCCTACACAGTCTGGAGGAAGCAGCGTGCCCAATGCACTGTCAACAGGACAGTAATTTCCACATTTAGTAGCCAAGCCTGCACTTTCCCCCCTCACTTCTAATTGAGCTCTGGAAGGTACCATAGGGGAGACACACACGGCCTGTGTACGCCTGGAGTCTGCCTAGACTGTTTTCTGTGAACTGCATAGGTAAGAGGACAACTCTTCCCACTGGACCTGGAAACAGGATGCCTTGCTCATTCCAGAAGAGGTCTAGATGCAAAGAGGTCTAGATGCAAAGGTCTAGATGACCTTTGAAGGTCCCTTCCAACCCAAACTATTCTGTGATTCTGTGAAAAGCAGCATAGCAACAAAATACATGGAGAGAGAAAGGTGGGAATCTGCTTTGACACCTGCTGCAGCCAAATCCCAGGATATGGCCTGGTGAGGAATTCATGCAGCAAAAAGGCAACACCCCTAAGGCCAGTTCAATATAAAACTACAAATGATACATACCTCATGAGCAATTACACTTTCACTTCCACCTTACATTGTGCATTTAAAGTAGATATTTTGGGGCTGAAAAACAAGTATTTTCATTTCAAAATAGTAATTTCAGGCACTATCCGTACCTAAATAGATGCCTTGGAATTTTTAACCTCCAAACCTCTATTTTTGCTACTTACAAAAAAACAAAACAAAACACCAGAAAAACATTTTATTGGCCTTTTTAAATGGAACTTTAAGTAAGCATTAGGTTTTCAGAACTCTCTTACTAGAGATTATTGATTCATTAGTTATTTTGTTTGGAATACAAGAAGGGTCACTGAGGTATGAAGACGAATAGTTTCTGGAAACGTTGAAAAGCATTTGCTCTTCACAGGCATGCAGAATTCTTCCTACAGGATGAAGCTATCTGCTTATTCATACAAATACATATTAAAATGCAGTCGGCTGCTGGTCTTATTATACAGCACACATGGAAAGTAAAAATGCCAAACTGATCTCCCTCACACTCCTTCAAGAATATGTAACTAACATCACTACCCCTTCCCAGCCCTCATCTCTTTTAAACTCTGCCAGAACAGAGGACTGATACTCTTGTCACATCAGTAAATGAAGGACACCACAAACTACTGAATAAATTCCAAGAAACAGTGTAGGAACAGCCACCCATGAATTCCCTTTGTTTTAAAGCAGAGAACTGTCAGCTTGTGCCCTTCCACTGACAGCATCAGTATCACACAGAAACTCAAGATTAAATGCTCAGTTGCTAAGGGCTCACAAAGTTGACTCTTCACTAGGAAGCTAATCTTGCTGTGATCACTGTGCGCACAGAACCAGTTTTCCCTGTGGCACACTAATTTCGTGCTACTGTTAACATACTAAGAAATACATGTTGTAAAGCAATGAGGATGGTACTCTGGGATTCAGATTTAAACTTTACTTCTGTATTCCCTCACAGGTGATGTGATCAGCACCTTAAAGACACATGGTAAAACTGCACACCATCATAGTTGACTGCTAATTAATGAAGCTTTGGCCACTACTCTGTGACCCAGCACAGCAGTCATCCTGCCACACCACCCTCAACAGCTCTATATTAGCAGTACCTTATTTAGCACTTCAGGTCCCATGACCCATATCCAATAAGGAGGTTCTGTCTAATACACTGATGAGATAAAAGGATGCTTTTCGAGCAGTGGTTATGCAAGGGATCTATACTGCAACACAAGTCCCAAAACACTAAGCAAATGCTAAGTTATAAATAAACCACATTTTTGCTCTTAAACCTATAACACACACCAGCTGCTTGAAACTGAACTGTGTCTGTTACAGCTGCAAACAAAGGCTTTTGTGAAGATTCACCAATTCACCTTTATTGAAATAAAAAACTCCAAACAACACCCCCCGCCTCAACTTCACCAGGATAATCATTACCATTTCTAGGAGGTAGGAAACTCAGAAAAACATGTCCAAAGACAACCAGATGAGAGCAAGAAAGCTGTATCTGTATTAACTATTGGATTAAAATTGTGACTAGCTGGTCAAACAATTAGTTTAGTCAAACCATCAATGTTGCACTAACCCCTTCAACACAATCACTACCTGCTACATAATTTCTCTATCTCCAGCCAAAGACTCTCTAGCACTTTCAATGAAATTTAAGTAAACTAATGAGTGCATACTCCCTAACTAAACCCAAAGTCTAAGACCTCATAGCAACTACATGCCAGCGTCTGGATGAGAGCTAATGTTTCTGACTTTTGGTCTGGCACTCAGTGAAAAATGCCACTGCCATAGAAAGAAAAGCCTCCAGTATTATAAGTGTAGGTTGTTGGGGTTTTTAAAATACATATATAAAATCTTCCAAAAGTAAGATTAATTTTGTTTTAAAGTCTTGTTTGAGTCAGAAATATAAACACACAAAACTCAATACATATTCTCCAATAAAATATGAATATCTGCAAGAAATAAAGATTATACTGGCCTCAAGTTAGAGATTTACTGCACTCAACACTGTAAAAACAAGCAATAGAAATAAGACAAACTGCTTGCTGCGAAGACCAATAAGGGGTTTAAAGAGGCAGTATCTTGTGACCACTCATTGCTAATCTTCATAGCTCCAAAATGCCGGTTCTTAACGAAACTGTTACTCTTCCATGTTGTCCTTCTCATTCTCAGTATACTGATTTCAAACATGATGTTGACAACTGATACTTCATGACCTGCTGAGACTATAACACTTGAAAAACACAAGATAGAAAGTTTTCAGATGGTATCAAACATGCTCTCAGAGACCATAATCAAAGGCATTCACTGCAAACTCCGGGACAAGACTGAGATGGGAAAGATGCCAAGATGACAATCAGAATTCCATGATTTTTAAGGTCGTAGAAATGAACAGTCTTTCAGGACAAGATAAATTGGCTTTTGCTATTCACATGCTACCTCAAGACCCGTTAAGTACTTTAGAAGGTGGTTTCTGAAGTGATGTAAACTGTGCTCCAAAGTACTTAATCTAAGACAATATTTGCAGGAGTAAGATTACAGAGTTTTGAATAAGTATATACTAAATATATATATATTTTTATATATATCTGGGAAATCCTGCCTGACCAATTTGGTGGCCTTCTATGATGGGGAAATGGAATTGATGGACAGAGGTAGAGCAGTTGACATCATCTACCTGGACTTGTGCAAAGTGTTTGACACTGTCCCACACAACATCCTTGCCTCTAAATTGGAGAGACTTCAATTTGATAGATGGACCACTCAGTGGATAAAGAACTGGCTGGATGGCCACACGCAAAGAGTTGTGGTCAATGGCT
>JANHGB010025574.1:339-10724 GCA_026283785.1 Coracopsis vasa | reverse complement strand
GCTCCAGAGCAGAGCTGCTCCAGCCCTCGCAGCAGCTCCATGGCCTCCTCTGGCCTCGCTCCAGCAGCTCCACATCCACATTGATTAACGTGGACCTTGATGCTGCGAGATCATGGAGATGAATGGGTTGTGGTTCTCCAGAACTGGTTCACTCAGGGAGCCATGGGGACAGTCCTGAAATTACTGAGGACATCACTGTCACAGACAGGAATACTGGGGATGAACGACAAGAGGAACACAATTCAGATGCTCCCGGGGTATCCAGAAGTGTGATTCACCATTCATCTGTGCCAGAAGCCGTTTGCGTTTGTCAAAGCTTACAGAGAATCAGGAATAACTGCCCTGGAGGAGAAAAGAGCCCTGCAGTGAGGAGCAATTGACACTTGTACAAGCAAAGGAGGTCAGGTCCCATTCTCTGCTCACAAAGCAAAGCATTAGAAATCACTGAACCCCAGTGCTGCTGGTGATAACAGAGGAAACGAATGGGTCTGGAAGTTTTACGACCAGCTCCGTGTGCTGCTGGAGCAAGGTGATTACTGGGGAGGGCCTGCTATGAGTCACGATAACCAGAGCATAGATCTGAACGTTTCTAAAGGGAAATAGAGCAGCTCTTTGCAAACTGCACCCAATGCTATAGTCATCCGTCTGCTTTCACTCCAGGCAAAGATTTCCAAGGGTCAGGATTTACACAGGAGTGAAGTTCTTTGTGGTGCAGTCAGGATCTGCTCAAAGCTCCGCTATCATTTGGTGCAAAACAGCTGCTTCTGGGGTATCTTGGACATTTGGGCTCCAAGTGAAAGTCTTTGATTGACATTGAGGTGCTGGAGCGGGGCCAGAGAAGGGCAATGCTCAGCATATAAAGCTGGAGGAAGAAGGAAGGAAGGGGGGATGCTGAGAGTGATGATGTTTCCTGTAGATGGCTGAATACCTGCCTGGCCCTGGGAAGATGGGAATCAATTCCTTGTTTTCCTTTGCTTGCTTGTGTGGCTTTTGCTTTCCTACTAAACTGTCTTATCTCACCCATGGATTTCATCACTTTTACCCCTCTGATTTTCTCCCCATCCCACTGAATGGAATGAGTGAGGGAATGAGTGCCTGAGCAGGGCTGGGGTTAAACCACAACAGAAACCCTCAGAGGGATGCCTGTGCAGCTTTTCACAAAGCCCCCTTGTTTCTTAACTTCACATCTACCACAGCAGTGGTGCTGCTTATTGAAAGGAGGGGAAAAAAGGGGGAAAATGCCAACCTTACACAGCAGTTTGTCTTGTAAATTTGCTCATAAACAGCATCACTCAAAGATGAACAAGTTCAATCACGTCCCTGGGATTCCTGGTGCTGTTTGAGGTGGCAGGGCAGGATACACCATCCCTCAGAGGTCTTGCTCCTGATGGATGCAGAAGCAACCCACAGCATGTCCTGACCAGTTCACTCCCTGTTCTTGCTGCTGGACTCAGGACTCCACGTCCATTTGCCACTTGGAAAACTCCTATCACATCACATAGAGGTTTTTCACAGGCAATACACAGGATACAGCCTGAATTCCTGCTTTCCCCATTACCCCTCCAGCAGAGGAGAGCTCCCTGCGGATAAGCATCCAAAGCAACCAGCGTGTCTTAGCTCTGTGGTCAGCTATAGGCCTGTTATTATGCTTTTGCTGTGGTAATTTCCATTAACTTGGGCTGGAGTTTCTATAAAGAGAACTAAACCCACTTTCCCCCCTTCCCCTCCTCTGTGGTCTGTCAGAACACTGTTGAAAGGCACTGACTTGCAAGGGAAGATTAAAAGGCAGCAGTTTGGGAAGGCAACCTCCTGCTGCCAGCAGGAAGGGAGATAAAACCCAGGCAATATGAAAGGTTGTCAGCTCCAAGGTGGGAGGAGGAGTGTTTGATGGAGAGCAAGGGGCAGGCAGGTAGGACTGCAAAGGAAGGGCGCAAAGGAAGGTGCAGCATCAGCAGAATCCACCCGGTGCTCTTATGCTTTGCCAGGTTTTCCCTAGAGGAGATATTCCCCTGGAGATAACTTAAAATAGACTTTACAAAGAACTTAAGGATATGTGGTAGGCAACAGCCATGGATTACATAAGGGAGGTTAATATGAGTCAATCCAGCTGGGACATAACTCCATTGACTTCTTCCAGTCTTGCTGCGTTGTGGTCCAGGAAGGCTAAAGAAGATAACCCACAGCAAGGCAGGTATAGGAAGGACATCCAGACCAGGAACTGAATGCACTGGAAGTGTCTGAGCAGCACTTTGTACTACCAGGTTCACAGCTATGAAGGTCAAACAGTGCTTTTAGTGCTGATGGGAGCTGTACAGGGTCAAAAGGATGAATTAAAACAGGAGGGAAAGCTATGTCCCCAGTTACAAGGCTTTGCAAGGTGCAAGAGGGTTGGGTGGATGGCATCAGCTCCAGCAAAGGCAGCAAGCTGGTGAGCAAGGACACAGAGCTCTGCAGGGAAACATCTTCAAGGCTGGTTTTGTGCAGTTATGACTCTTAAATCACCCTGTTCAGGTCAATCCATTACAAACTCATCTGTGCTCTACAGCATCTTTTCACCATATGCTGACACTCCTTATATAGATGCTTTGTTCTCCAGCACAATGCAGCCTCCAGTTTAAGCAGTTACCAAACACAGCATCGTAGAAGCTCCTCAAGAGCTCAACTGTCCCATTTGAGGGTCAGGATGACAGAAATGCTCTAAGAGACCTCTGGAGGTCATCTGGTCAGCAAGACCATCACCAATACCGGGTGAAGGCAGCCATGACTTTGATCTGACTTAGAAGAACCTCCAAGGATGGAGACACCAGAGCATCCTGGTGCCAGGGCTTCACCACCCTTCTGGTGCAAGATGCTTTTCCTGGTGCCCAGCCTCAACAGCCCAAACCACACCTTGTGGCTGTTGCCCCTTGTCATGATGTTTGCTGTGGATGAAAAGAGTTTAGATGCATTCCAGTGTCTGAAGGGGGGCTACAAGGATGCAGAGAGGGACTCTTCATCAGGGACTGCAGTGATAGGACAAGGGGTGATGGGTTCAGACTTAAACAGGGGGAGTTCAGGTTGGATGTAAGGAAGAAGCTCTTCCTGTGAGGGTGCTGAGGATTCTATGATGATTCAACCCTTGGTAGCCAAGGCAGTATGATGCTGGTAGAGCAGTGGTACCCAAGACAGTGAGAACACCCCAATGTACCTCACTCAACAAGTTACCCTCTATCATCTTCAAACCAGAAGGAGTTAAGACACCAAACTAAACCTGGACCATCCATCTCAGAGCTGGCCTTCCCCTTTTGCCCAAGCTGCCCAGTGGTCAATGCAGAATCAACACACTTCCTCATGTCTTTCCTCAGGGGAAAACCTCATAGTTTCCCTCTTAACAGCAACTTTGCTTTTACTTACCCATTACACTTTGACCTTCCCCTTTCTGGGGTAAATAAACCCAAGAGATTCAACCTTTCCCTCCTCGCTCGTATTCTCTAAACCCCCAACAAATCCATCATTGTCTCCTCTGGTCTCTCTCTGGTTCATTCATCCATCAATGAACGTGCAGCACTTGGCTGGGCACAGCTGGGACCTCCTCAGGACTGGCCATAGCAGGAAAGTGATGATGCTCAGTGCTAACACCTCTGGAGGGCAGTTTCACCTCTCAAAGCCCCATCAACAGGGAGAACCCATAACACTGGGGCATCGCTGTGTCCAGGACAGGGTCTGCATGCCCAAGGCACTGCTTGGCTGCAGGGGAGGTGGGGAAATGTCAGAGATGGTGTGAGAGGGGGCATGGGGATCAGCAAAACACTCGGCAGAGACTCACACTTGAAGAAACAAGGATAGGGATGAATTTGAAAGGTTTCCCAGGATTTATGGGTTGGAATTAGATGGGGGTTGGAGCTGGATGAGCTTTAAGGTCCCTTCCAACCCAAACCAGTCTGGGACTCTGTGATTTGAATTCCCTCAAAGCCAAGGCCATCACCTCCATCCCTGATGAGGGATATCCCAGTCCTTCCCCACAGCCCCTCGCCTGAGGCCAGCAATTCCTCAAGCAGAAGATGTGACACCAGCATCCCGTTGGTGCCTGACTCACTACCAAGGGGTGACAAACGGCAGCACAAATGGTGAGGGCAGCAACTTCTGTGATTGCTCTTGTCAATGGTATAAAATTGAGAGACCCTAACGCAGCAGTTCATCTGCATCCCTGGCCGGCACCCAGCCTCCATCCATCCAGCAGCAAAGGCAAGCTGGGTGCCTTCAACTCCCACCACGCACAGATGAAGGCTCAGAAAGGGGCAGAGCTGCACTTCCAGTGGTGAGGACCCCTTCCTGGCTGGGATAACCCCTACCAAGGTCTCTTACACAAGGCAGGGATGGACACCAGCACCTCAAAATGGGGTTCACAAAGCTGAGCTGCAGTGCTGGGAGCTGCTTGAACCCAGCAGAGATAAATGAAGGTTGGACTTGATGATCTTAAGCATCTTTTCTGACCTGGTTGATTCTATGACTCTATGAAGCACCAGGGAGGTGAGAGGGGGATCTCTGCCTACAAAGCCATAGCACCTCTCTTATTCATCCATGATTACAGCTCTTGCTTGGGCAGAGGAACCCAAACTCCAGACCTTGATTTCCACGAGGGTTTTCAATGCATTACATCTTACAGACATCTGCATTGGTGCTGTTCCTGGCATTTTAACCCCTTCCCACTAAACAGCTGTATTCCAACGCAGGAATATTAACACCTGGTTCAAATCTCTGCAGGCTGGAGACAGAAAACATCAGCCAAAGATTTAGTGAACCTGGTTCATCGCTGTCTGTCTGAGTGGGGAAGGATCCAAGGCATTTATGGAGCTGAGCGCTACTTTATAGCTCAGTGCAGTGCTCATTCTTCTGGAAAAGAGCAAAGCCAAAGCTATTAAATAACCTCACATCCCTTTGGTCTGCTCATCTCAGCTGCATCCCTCCTTGGGGTGCTGCTGGCCACAGCTCGGCTGCAATCCCATCCCAAAGGGGTTCTCCTGGTTGTCTGCTGCTGAAGGAGCAGGGTTTCCAGCAGAGGGGATAGGGATGGGGATTCAGTGGCTGTTGCAGAATGCCAGCACAAAACGTCTCTCAAAACCCACTCAAACTGCCTCTGGCAACCCAAAATCTGCTCCCAAAATGCTCAGTGAACAAACACAAGGAATCCCTGTGCCTGGCCACAGGCTAGGGCTGAGGCAGAGCAAGAAATCCAGGCCCAGGATGGCGAAGAGGAAGGAAAATAGCTCATGTGTTTGCATACCAATGGTAGAAATACCCAGTTTAGGAAGGTCTGGGAAGCTCCCAATGGGATATGGAAGACAGGAGCCAAGGAATCACTGAATTGCTCCCAATTACCCCACAATTTTCAGGGATTGGGGATTTCTAAAGGATCTTACAAAGGGAAAAAGGAGAAATCAGACAGATCCAGACCCAGCTCAGCCCCCAGCACCAGAAAGGTGGTGAAGCAATTACTAATCCATGTACCATCACTTGGATAATAGTGTCATGGACTATCATAGATCACATCAAGCACTTCATTTCTCCTTTGGGCAAGTAAATGCTTTATCTGAGGAAGCTCTGCTACCCCTTAAGGAAGGATTTTGACCTTCCCCCACCCTATTCTTATAAAGTAATTATCAACCATAGGAAATGATCATGCAGAGAGGAGTAAAAAGAAAGGGGAAGAGCAAGTTTCATTAGAAAGCTTCACTTCCAGGCATTACACGTAGTTTATTACCTACCCAGAAGGATTGATCCCTCAGCATCTCATGGGGTCCGTCCTGTCTCTGGCACTAATCAATACTGTAATTAATGGCTTGGATGATAAGAGAAAGAAGAGCCAATCAAACCTGTGCCTGCGGGCGGGAGCACTGCCCATGGCAGGATTGGAATTCAGATCACTTGTGGCAGATGGGAGGAATGACCTGAGATCAATAACGTGGGATTGAGCATGGGGAGTAAAGCAGCACAGCTGGGGAAGGGGGGCTTGGGAGCAAAGTGTGCCCTATGAGAAAGGGGATGCGGCAGCCACCTCGTATGGAGGAGCTGGAAGGAGAGGGGAGATCGGTTGTTTCTAGGAGGAAAAGCTGTGAGTTGGGGTAAAGATGTAGGTGGAGGAGCAGGAAAGAGCTTCAAGGGCAATGAGGGGCCCCAGTGCGGTCTAAAGCCCTGGGTCCATCAGTGGAAGGCTTTAGGAAACATAGAATCGTAGAACACCAGGATGGAAAGGGACCTCAGGGATCATCTGCTCCAACCTTTCCAGCACAGCATGACCCAGACTGGATACCCAGCACCCCGTGCAGCCCCATCTTAACAGTGTCCAGTGCTGTGGAGTCACCACTTCCCTGGGGAGATCATTCCAATGGCTGCTTGTTCTCATTGGAAAAAATTTCCCTCTTGTGTCCAGTGGGAATCTCCCCAGCAGTAACTTGTGCCCATCACCCCTCGGCTTTCCCATGGGACTCCTTGTCCAAAGGGAGTCTCCATCTTCTTTGTAGCCACCTTTTAAACACTGGCACAGGGATCAGGTCTTCCTGAGCCTTCTCTTCTCCAGCTGAACAGTCCCAGCTCTCTCAGCCTTTCCTCACTCGATGCCCAGCCTTTGGATCATCTTTGTGGCCCTTCTCTGGACCCTCTCCACCCTGTCCACATCCTCTTTGTAGAGGAGCAGAGTTGGAAGGAGAAACATTTAGTGTGGTATTGGGACATACTGCTTTTAAATCCTTAACTTAAGGTATTCGTAGCCATGTGCTGCCTGGACTCATACAGGTGTCTGAGGAGATCAGAGTGTGCAGCTTCTCAAATCATGCTTTTCTTATGTTCTGCATGGTTTTGGTTTCATGGTTGGTGATTGGGTTTTGGTAACCCGCACAGTTAGACATGTCCTCCTCTATTTTGATACCAGCTCTTTTCCTCCGAAGTTGCTGTGGGGTTGCATCATATACACTCACTCAAGTGTATTGTGCAGAGGATTGTGTGCACCTCTGGTTATTTCTGCACCAGTCCCCAGGTATTCTCCTTGTCAACTTAGATCAGCAAATGCTGCTTCAAGTCATGCTGTGCTATGTGGAAAGGTGAGCTTAATGCAAGTGCACGCAATGTACTCTTACAAGCTGCCCCCTCAGAAGCCAGACCTTAAATCAGGACTATTTTAAGACCTTTGTTCTGTAAAGGTACCTGTATGTCATTGTGAAAAATGAGTTCAAGAGAAAAGAGCTCTTGTGGAACCTTGTTCTGCACCTCTCATGTGGAAAGAGTAAAGATCAAGTCTTAGTCCTTCCAGAGCTGCCTTGAAGATGGGAATAAGATGCAGGCACTGTGGAGGCAGCTGTGTGGAGCTCTCTTTCTTCAGGCAGGACCAAAGTTACTACAGTGTGAGAGGGCAGGATGGGGCAGGTAGGTAGTAACACGAGAAGGGAGCAGAAGGAAGTATTTGCTTATGGATGATGTGCTGGGGAAACATTAGGCAAAACTAAGCCCATGAAGGATGGAGGGAAGGGAAGCTGGTGGAAACCTCAAGCATTTGAAGAGGTCTCCTAAAACTTCCCTAATTTGCTGCTTGAAAAGACTGGCACAGCAGTGCTGCTTGTGCTGTCAAGGGCAAAGCAGCTTTAGGAAGCAAGTGATAGCCCGTTTCAAGGACTGCATTTAGCCTGTGGCACAGGGAGATGATGCCTGGATTTCCTGAGAGCTAGATGATGGCATATGCTGGTTCTGCTTGCATTGAAGTAACATTTAGTGCTCCAAAGAGTAGAATTCCTGAATGTTTAGCTCCAGAAATACGTACCCTGGTGGCTGCCCATTTTCTATCCTCCCTTCCATAGCTGTTCTCTGCCTGATGATATCGCCAGTTCAATGTTATCCATACCTATAGAATCTTGCATGTTGTCTACCATGTACTGTGAAGGAGGGATGTCTCCTGTGAGACACATTTTATCTATAGTATGAAGAGGGCTGGAGCAGCTCTGCTCTGCAGAGAGGCTGAGAGCCTGATTGGGGCTTGGAGCAGCCTGCTCTAGTGGAAGGTGTCCTTGCCTGTGGTGGGGGTTGGAGCTGGATGAGCTTTAAGGTCCCTCCATCCCAAACCAGTCTGGGATTTGAGGATTCTAATCCTGTGCTCTGTGGTGCTGGGGGCAGCTCTGGGCTCCTTCCCCTTTTGCAGGAGGAGCTCAGTGCAGAGCAATACTCACATTTGTCAGAACCACTTTACGGATAAAGAGAGGATCCACGCTTCCAGTGTGATGTCTGTGGCTTCATTACTTCTGCTCTGTGTACGTAGCATTTTACATCTTCCGAGGCTGTTACAGGCAGATAACTGGGTATTTAAAATACTGGGATGTAAACCCTGGATTTATGAGTGATTAATTACTGAGGGTCTCTGGGTGGATTCTTGCTTGGTGCTGCACTTGTTTTTAATGGGGCATCTGAATGGTGCAGCTTATATGTAGTGTGTGCTTCAAAAGGTGAATTAATCCCCATAGGCTTTAACTGCCATCATATATAAAGTGAATATTAAGCTATCCTTGCATGACATTAATAAAGCTTAAATATTGGGCTTTAAAACTTGATAGCTTCAAGGTTTTTGTGTAAGAAGCAAGTGGACCATTAAAGCAGTGGGTATCATAGGAACAACCTCAACCAAGCCAGCACCAGTTAATAAATAAACAACTAGTTAAAATTAAAGGCAGAGTAAATATTTAAGGGAGCAAATTTCCCTTCTTTTGGCTTTTTCTTTGAATCTACCTTAGAAACCATTGATTAGGCTGGAAGTGATTTGGTATTCAGTATGTATTAGGTGTCTCCATAATAAAGTTGTTGTTTCACCAAAATGCTTCACGGTGTAGCATTACAAGGAAGGGACCCAAAGCTCATCCAGCTCCAACCCCTGGATCAGGGCTGCAGGGGGGGTCTCCCCAGAGCACAGCAGAGGGGCAGGATCCCCTCCCTGACCTTGCTCACTCCTTTGGCTTGGGCAAAATTCCTGAGTCTCCTTGTTCTTTTGCTTTCCTTACCTGGGTCGTACCCGGTTCTTGGTCTTGTTCCCTTGTCTTAGGTTTATGCTTCTTCCTCTTGCTATGTTGTCATTTGAATGAAAGAAACCACATTGACCGCAATGGTTCAGCACATGCAGTTCTGTTACTCCTCCTGCTCTTGCCTGTTGTTGCAGGTGTGTACACACATATTTCATTTATACTATCTTAGCTGTTTTGCTACAAGTCTTTACAAGATTCTAGTGCTCTCTGTCTCCAAGGAGAAGCTCCTACCTTGGTCTGGTGTAGAGATTAGAAGACCATTTCTGGATTCCATACCAGTTTAAAGGGTGTCTGTCATTCAGAAATGGGCAGGGTTCTGCTGCTTCGCATCTCAGTTGCTTTATCCCATAAGCAGAACATTTCTGCCCTCCATAGAAAATCGTGGAAGATTGAGCTGTAAATGTGAGTGATGCCAGATATTCTCCCCAATAGAAAACTGGAAGTCTTGCAGTGGCATTGTGCAACTTCCCAGATGTTTGGTGTTACACCAGCTGAGGAAAGCCAAACTTGCCTGCAGGTCCTCCTCTTGTGACATGAATTGTGGCTCTGTTGTCTTTAGAAACCTTTAAAACAGTGAAAACAGCTCTGGTTGTGTTGTGTGGTTCACTTGGACCTCCTCTGCAGACAACAAGTGGCATCATCTGCAGAACACAAGGCCTGTATATTGAAGTGAATTTTTATAGCTGTGCTTAAGAGGTAACTTTTCCCTGTTCTCCTTATTTTACTGTCTCCACAGAGTAATCAAACTGTCATAGTTTATTTCCCTTAATTTTAGTAGTCTTGATCCTCCCTCCACAGTAGTGAGTGGCTGACTCTTGTTCATTCTTGTCTCCAGGTTAGGGAATGTGCTGGAAAACCCCCAGCTTTTATATGAATCTTTGCAGTGTGCAGTCTAATTCTTTACACACTTTACAGCTGTGAGTACTATGAAACTCAGTGGTTGGGGGATGGGACCAGAGGAGTGACCCATGCTCAGTGTTCTCTTTCTTCATGGCAATGATGAGCAAATAGAACAAGGTTTTTGCATTGTGCTCTCTCATATATTTCCCATTTTGGGGAGGAAAAGTGAAGTTAATCACTGACAAACCCCACAAGAGTCAACAAAGCTGTTTATCAGCATGTGATTTTGTCATTGTTACAAGGCTTGGTGTGTGTATCAAGGGAGATCTTACCCATGCAGTCATAATCAGTCATCTTCCAAGGGAGGGGATCCTGCCCCTCTGCTGCGCTGTGAGGAGACCCCCCCTGCAGCCCTGATCCAGCTCTGGGGCAGCAGCACAAGAGGGACGTGGAGCTGTTGGAGCGAGGCCAGAGGAGGCCATGGAGATGCTGCGAGGGCTGGAGCAGCTC